>JAQFZH010005870.1:0-10046 GCA_034695485.1 Entomobrya nivalis
TTTTTTGGTATAAAACTAATAGCCGTGCAATTTATTACCGAATAGCATTTTAAGATATATTGGAGTAATAATTTTTTAAAGTACAAGGCAGTAACCTCGAGATTTACGAATGCATTAATTTTTAGAGTCAAATTAATATGGACTCAAGGAACCCAAACGTATCGCCTCTTGTCCAACCCATTAAATTATAAAAAATGTAGCACTAGAGTCCTGAATCCTGAATAATTCAAAAATTTATGATATACTATTTGTCAACTACACCCTCTCTTAGTACACTTTTAGTACATATCTACATCTTTAGAAGCCGTTACTTTACTTCTGGTGCACACGACACAATTGGAGGGAAAATTATACTTGTTGTAAAAGGTTATCTTGATTTTTGAAAATACTAAAAGCGTGGCATGCAAGTACCATCAAACGTGCATAACAAGGTAGCTACGGCGATTTAAATATTATTCCAAAGAACAAGGAGAGACAGCGATGATGAGATGATGATACGATGAGTAGTTTTATGAATATGACACAGCGTGCATGCCCGTCGCAAAGAAATTGCTACCGCGGAGTAACCAGCATTTATCCCCTTCAGTCTTACGCCAGCCTGACAAGAACATTATGGCAAAATGAAAAATTACCTCGTCTACAACAACGTCTCGTCTACAAGTTGTATTTGTAAAAGATACTGAGATGTGAGAATGAGATGGATCACTGAAGTTCTCCTAAAGGTCAAACCAATATGAATACATAATGTTCTTTTACAAGAGATAATGGCACAATAGTGATAAAAGGCCACTTGAGTTTATTGTGAATATAGCACTCCATCTCATCAGAAAAGGAGAAAAATAAACATGTGTTAAACAGACCGCAATTTTAACACTGTCAAGATCAATATTTTCAGTTCAATCCGTATGCATGGCTCCTGTTAAAAATTTACATTGCGGACAACATGACTCGGAGGATTTTCAACAGTTAACTTTTAATACTACATCTTGACATGACAGATATGTTGTATAGTTTTATACATTTCCATCTTAATTTTTGTAAATGTCTTTCGCTAATGAAAACTAATTGAAATAGTTACCAACAACTGTAAAATTTAACTGCTCAGAGTCTCATGCATGCAGATCAGCAAAGATTTACTGTGCGTCTGTTTGTACATTCACATCCTTTTTATAAGATGATCAATTGAGAAGAAAGCCGGCCGTCCACGCACAGTCACACACACTCACTTGGTTATGTTTTGTCATCTCTTTGAGAATAGATGATAAAAGCTGGCATGCAAATTTTTTCATCCATGCTATCATTTTACTACTTAGCCAAATCGCAAAACATAGACAATATTAATCAGCGAACAGACGATAATAATGATGTTGGTTGATGAATTGTGGTAATACGTATTATTTAAACAGTCAACTTTGCGTTTTATTTCAATGGTCTTACGAGCTAGCGGAGATATGAAGAGTTAAGTGTTATGAATGATGTTGATATTTTATTTTAGTTATTCAATAGACAGCAACCACAAAACATAAGACCAGTTATTCAAAACAAGCGGCCGTTTTCTGAAGATGTCTAAAAATAGCCTTTCTAATAATGTGAAATGTTATTCTAATATCAATTAAGAATGTACAGTTAATGTAATTTCAGGCGCGCTAAAGTTTTTTTAATTGTGAATGTATGTAGTATGTTCAGGCCTCAGGCAAACAGAAAAGACAAGGAATTTAGAACCAGATTTTATTTTGTCATGCTGCGTTTCTACAACCAATGAATTCAAGTACCATAATATATCATCAAAAATATCATTGAAAGAAAAAGTTTTGTATATTTTATCTAAAATGGTTGATCAAGACAATTTTATTCAATTAAGAAGATCAAAGGCATATCTCCAAATATCCCTACTTTCAATTTACGATACTTGTACTTATGTCGAATTGCCGTTCTATGTAACTCTTGTAGTTGTAAGAGTAATATTTCATTGTAAAGTAGTTTCGAACATTTTGAATATGTACTTAAAAGATGCACCATTTAGTAATAATAAAAATAATAGTAGGATAAAGTAGCTATTTGTGTGCAAGAATTGACAACAATAACAATCTAAACGAATGAAAGCATTGAATAGCTGAATCTCTTGCTTAGTTATGTTATCTAACTGAATAATCAAAAGCAAAAAGCACGACTTTTCGTGGAGTAAATCGATAAACAAAATCAGTATTCATTGGGTTTTCTAAAGAATATTATTCCTTGTTCTTTTGTTCTTTCACTCAATTTCTACTTTTACTCTTATCCAGTAGAAAATAAAGTAGCTAGTTTCTGGAGTGATATTCACTTGAGAAAAGTCAAAAGAAAAGAACAAAACAGACAGGCATGGCTTGATTCGTTTATATGCTGTTTATATTAGTATATTAGTGTTTAATATTCCAAGATTTTTTTATTTGTCCTTCTGGGGAAAAAATACATTGCATTGACAGATTTTGCATTTACCTAATATTTCATGACCGATTTTTTTGTTTCCGTGATAAAAAATCAAGATCAAAGCTTGAACTTCATTTTAAAATTACATCTTATACATAATTGGATTAATTTATTTTCGAATGTACAGCCTGTGAAGTAAATCAACTACTCCACTGTTTCAGCTACATACTTTTCCATTTTCCACGAATAATATTCACCTTTTCGTGATATACTTTGCTGAGCAGATGGGGAGACGTGCAACCACAACGTGAGTCATTTGAATTCATTTTGTATTATGCATGCATGTGTGCGGTGCATGTGCGTATACTCACTTGACTCAGATCACGCAAATGTTGAATGTAAAAAAATGAAACGAATTTATCTCGAGATGTGGTTTTAATATAGCGGTTTGAACTTCGGTAAACTATGCTTTTATATGGCTGTAAGGTCTAAATATAATACATCAAAATAAATAAGTACTTTTATCAAAAAGAGCTATTCGCTTTCATTTGAAAATTGAATAAATTGTTGCTGTTGTTCCTTATTGAAGGTAAATGGTCTTGTATAATGTTTATTATGTCTTTTCATTTTCTCTTGACTGCGACTGTACTTTCTGATTCTGATGCATGTGATGTATTGCAGTATATCTGTTCAATGCTCGCCATTTAATGATGGTTGTACACACATAATTGTGTTTAATATCATCATATTTATTTATCCAAAAATTTAATACATAACTATTTACCTATTTAGTTTTGTATACGCAACAATGTAATAGTGGGGATGATGAGGAGATAATCATGGTGCATTTAAGCTCCTTGATTGAGGTTAACAAGGAGAGATTGCTTTTAATTGAGATTGCGGCCCATTCCACGATAATTGCGTTCGCTTTTAATCAAATGATGGATGTGCTGTTGTGATGAGTGAGCGAGGAACGTTGGTAAAACTGAATTTAGGGATTGGAACGGTATATGTATCGCGGTTTATCTTTGAGTCTTTTAACCAAAATTGTTAAATGTACCATTCTATGACCAGTTGGTTGGCAATTTGATTTCTTTTTCAGTTAATTATCACGTGCATAAAACACTATCGCAGTTGATCAACAGTCAATTGTAAGGCTTTAGACAGACGTATCAACAATGCTCAACATTTAGGCAATTATGAATCCATAGTTTGTTTTCGTATTTTCATCCTTCATCATCATTTTGCACATTAATGGATTTTACATCTTGATTGATGTTAATACCGTGACAAAGACAGTGTTGCAATGGTTCATCAGCAGGAGCCGTCAGTTTTAATAGCTTATAGCCAGATATCTTTCACATTCTCACGATCGTACTAGCAGATTACATAAATGTTAAGTGAATGCTCAAAAGTACACAATCATTACTTCAAATGAGAGCTCGTTCTCAAGAAGTTTTTGCCTGTACTATGTCCTTCCTGAGAGCTACAAAAACTCGTAAAGACTTGATTGGGGGAAATCGAGCGATTAAACCATCCATCTAAAACTTTTATATATAGTAGATCTGATAAGCACAACCACCGGCAGATCTGTATGTACTCTCGTAAAAGTTCACTCTTACCCCAAAAGATCATCTTATTGTATCAAAACCAAACGCCATTGTTGATTTAGCTAAACGTTTGCATTGTTATCTATTCGACTGGATGTACACATAAATATATATTTAAGCATCTGTGTGATACATACGAGATATAACCAACGAGGTAATAGGTAAATAGTAGAGATTGTGGAATTTTAAATTACGCACAGTGGCAAGGACTCGCTGTCACTTTAATAGATATACAATGAAAAAGACACGTGTCTTCAATCATGAAACAATTGATGCAACAAGGGCATGCCACATTTTTCTGCGATCAAACTGCAAAACTTACAATGAAGTACTCAATGTTTGTAGATTTTGAATGCATATAATATATGGAGCTTTTCAAGTTGTGCGTGGGGGTCAACTGTAAAATTGATGCATTTTTAACATCGCCATTTACTGATCATATCGACACGACAAATTTAAGTAGTCATTTTAAGCATTTGCTTGTGATAAGTGGAACGGTTGCACACAAAAGTTTTTGTTTAATCGTCAGAGCAATCAAAGCCCACAGATCCTCATAAAAGCGCATTGTGCAATAATGATAAACACTGTCTGAAATAATATACTCACTCTTCAAAGCAGTCATTCAATTTTCTATACAAGTATAAAAATACATTTATTGCATTGTTGGTGTTGTCTGTTCGTGTGACTGAAGTAAAGCCACATCTACATCGTTAACTCCCTTATATTTCACGATGATTTACTTGTTTACTTCCATTGTTTCCCAATAATTTTTACAAACTTGCCATTATAGCACTCGACCGTCCGTAGTCCATAACTGCGTCAGTTTTTATGCATATCTATAACTTTCTATTGAGTTGGTGGGATCAACCCTCTTAAAACCATTGCAAAGTAAAATGGAACGATATATGGAAATATGAGAAAGAGGAGAGAGGTGGTGCAATAAATCTCAAGTGATCTTTCTCCATTTTATACACACATATAATTCATTTCTGTTTATTTACTAAACATTACTGGTTACTACTATATACACTGATGTATACCTCAAGCAACGGCAACGGGTAGTTAAGGAGAGCACAAGTCGAGCAAATTGAATAATATGGGATTTCAAACTGGCAGTTTGTGGGAACAGGGAGCAGTCCAATAACACGTTTACAATTACACTATGACTTGGCTGGCTGTCTATCCTGTTGCAAAGTTATATACAAAACTTTGCACTCCTCGAATAACAAACAATCATAATTATTATAATAATGATTGTACATGACATAAAATATTATTGTATGTGTATGAAACACACATATACAGTTTGATATCATTCAAATGATGAAATGAGAAACGTAACGCAAACATGTATACACAAGTATCAAATGACCTTCTTCAGGACAGCCCAGTATGTTCGCTCAAACTGATCTGGTGATGTGTGCCATGTTGCGTAATACAATCGGCATAATTTGGACACAATAATGATTCCCAGAGAGAGCCCTTATTTATTCGTTTCTTCATACCCAAAATGTACATATATCATGTGCGATAAATTGAATGAGTCAGTAAAAATGTAACGAGAATAAATACAGGGTTCACACATCAACTGCCAAAGTCGGGGTTGGGAAAAGGGGATCGTAGTAGTTGTCTGGCGATGGTGTGCATTTGTGTATTATTTTATTAACCAGCAAATAAAGAGTCGACCGCTTGCTCTTCATCAGAAATTTTAGTAAAATGGAAATACATACATGGAAAATTGGGAAACGCATACAGACTTACATACATACCCAATTGAAGTAAGAAAGCTTTTAAAAATACGTGATAATGATGAAGACCCATGTATTCAGTCAGTGTATCTCCTTTTAGAATACTGAATTAAGGATTCTGAAGTAACAATGATACGATATAAAAGCTGGTAGAGGGATGTTATTAGATATAATGACCGACTTTGATATGCCTGATGAAGATGATAACGAGTTAAAAATGTGTGGACTAGAATTGTAACTCGCCTTTCCCTTTCTTTTCACCGGCGATCGTGCCCTAATAAAAAATCCTGCGTGGTCATCTAATAAAAACACTTAAAGTGCTACTTGTCAGGTTAATCATAACTTTATAATTATATGAAATTGTCGGTGCGAGTAAATTATTCGTGGATGTAATAAAAATCACTTTAATATACATTCTGTATTTGATTTAATATAACATCCATATGGTTGTTCATGTGCTTTAAATTGAGAGACGTGGCAAGCAAAATTTTCAGTGCTTTAATGATCGCCCGCTAAAGTAAATAAAACAAACAAATCTTGTAGCAAATTTCAACAATTTTGATTTTTAGATGCATAATTATTTTCACTGGGAAAAGTTAGAAAGATTTTACTAATATTTTTATTTTAAGCCTTAACTTTTATTTTAGACAAATTATAGGAAAGTTTAACAAGTATTAAAAAAGTATTTAAGTTTTATATACAACTGGAAATATATTTCAGTAAATTAATGAAAATATTTTTTCTCTTGAGACGCTGCTGATTTTTTTTTACTAATACTTGTGTAAATGGACAGCCAACCAGATAACACAAGTTTCCCCTTAAAATGTTCCCTGCAAGTAAAATCAATTTACTTTTTCTACACACACATCAAACAATTCAGTTTTTTACACACTCAGCTAAATCAAAGGGATTTCTACTGTTTTTCTACTTTTCCAGTTCATCAGAGAGAAAACTTTCGTAACACTTTTTTTCAATCCAACAAACTCCTCCGCCTTCTAAATCATCAACATCTCAATTCTCAATCTGTGTATATTACACAACGCCATCGTTTGCCGACGTCGTCTCAAAATCCAACCCTTCATCATACTATAATTCAGCGAGTACAATATACTTATAATGAGATTCGTCATTATTATTATTAGTTTTTAAAAAGAAGTCCTTTTCATTTAATTTATATTGCCGAAGGAGTTCTGTGATAAAAAAAACTGTGAGTTTTTCTTGTCTCTGAAATTCAATTGAGAACTAGTAATAAAATGTATAAAATAATAATAATCACTTCTAGCACAAAACATATAGCTTACAAAGTCGTAAAGTATACATATATAACTTATAATGATTTTTTTACAATAAAAAAATCTTTTCTAACTTACTTGTTCTCTCTTGAAATCCAACGTAAAAATAACAAAAGCTTACAATAATTCTTCCATATCATCATCATTTCTTCCTCTTCATTTCAGTAAAAACTGTACAATAAAAGAATGGAAAGAGAGACAGAGAAAATAAAAAGAAGCAAAGGGAATGAAAAATTCATTTGTCGCGTCTTGCGGGCGGATGTAAGCACTTCATTTTTATGATTAAAGGCTTGATCACTAACACAAGCCGACAATTTTTATTTGCTTCTCTTCAGTCAGTCACTTGGACATTTGAATATATAAAAAAAAGCCAAACTCTGTTGTTGCCACTACTCCTTCGGCTTTTTTCTCTTTTTTCAATTTGTTTCGTGTAATAATATTAGTGATTCTAACCAGTCAGTACGCATAATATGTATACCCACAGTTTTGCTGTGTGCGCCTGCTGCCGCTACTTTCAAGCAAATAGACAAAGTGATGATGACGATGATGATTATGATTATGATGACCATGCCGTCATCTTATCATGTGATATGATATTATAACAGGACATGTATATTACACAGTTTCGTTACTTTGCTAACTACACATTATTATTTCATTATTCATCATCACACCGTAATACACTCCATTCCACACACACATCCTATCCTAATGCCATTTTATCCGATAAAGCATCCATCTTTTTATTAAAGCGGACTGTCAAATTTACCGTGTCTTCTTGAAGAATTGTTCGTGAAGACGTTATCACTTTATTATTACATGGTCTATTATTATTATTTGTTATTTTTTTCCTATTGTGTCATGCATTTTTTTTCATGTCTCCGAAATACACACCTTAATGCGGACATGGACATTATGTGCCATGTGAAATGAAGTGCTTGTATGTATATTAGTGTCTATACAAAATAATTGCTGTTGTTGATGACGAACAAAACTATTTATTTCGCTTTGTTAAATCCACGCTTTTGTCCATTTGTAGTTGGACCAATGGCCGACAATCGGCGCATAATATTGTTACATTTTTATATGTACTTACACATTCTTACATCACATCATAAGTTCATATATGCGTCCGGTTTTTCGTTATGAGAATATTTCCAATAGTCATTGTGTATGATTTCAAATTTCACCGTGTCTGCAAGACTTGGCATGTACGTATGCATATAAATAATCAGCTAACACCAGCAGCATCAGCAACGACAACAGGAAAAAATATAACAATAACAATCATAATAATGACGGTAAAATTGAGTAGAGAAATAAAAACAAATTTTTCTAAGCTCTTATTGCTAATGATATGGTTTACAGATATATCTATACCTAGTTTGCTACAGTGTACTGGTATTTCACCAGTTGTGTCGTTTTATTTTCCCTGCGACAAATGTACACATACCTTATATTCACTTTATGGGATAATACCGACTTGTCACCTATCACAAATATGTTTACATAAGTTTGGATACGTTTCATGAACAACAACATATTGACGAGACAAGGAAAACAAAAATATAATATATTTGTGTGTAATGCTTTTTGGAACTTGTTATTTATTAGCATCCTTTACAAAACACACAAGACTACAGAAATAGAAGAATACTTGCAACACAATCCTCCATTTTTTTCTCACCCATCCATCCAATCCAACCCTCGATATGCCTTATTATCTGAAATGATCTCGCTGTTTGTACGCTTTATATGCACAGTCCGACAGAAAAAAGGTGTTTTAGTTTTATCGCTGCTGTGTCGACTGTCTCCAAGTTTAAAAAAATATTTGCAGATTCATATTTCAAAAGAAGTTCCGTCAACGCCTGTTTTGTTAACATCCCAGTTCATATGACGCATTTATTTGTTTGCTTTCAGTGTGATATTATGTTGTATATATACATATTTACCTATACACATGCCTAACAATGTAAGTACAAATGGTACCATATATATCCTGTAGGAGACTCCCAATTTATTTGTATTCACTAACTTTTTTCACACCTTCCAATAGAAAGAAAAAAACTTTTTTTCAGGGGAGAAGAGAGAACTAAACAAGGGAGAAACAAATAATAACACAGAGTACACCAAGCAGTTGGACTTTTAAAGCAAAATAACCAACCAACATAACACTCCAACAGGCAATGTAATGATATGGTATATGGTAGGTAGCTCTAATAGTAAAACTTGTGTAAAACTATTAAATCGAATGCGTGACATATTCATGAAATTGTGTATTGAATCCAATTGAATTGTTGTTGTAGTTTGTTACAGAGAAAAGTTATTGGAAGTAGCAAGTAAGCAACGACAAAAAAACGAGAAAATATAGCGTTGTGAGTATATTTCTATGTTTATATGAAGCAAATCGACAAAAAATAGAAAACAAGAGGAAAAGTAGAAAGAAACATGTAATATAAATCTAAGCTTGTTTACACACGTTTGCATTTTATTTTTGGATTAGCTCGCAGGGATATTTTCGGGCTTAAAATGTGGAGTAAATGGTGTAAGCGAAGGATTTATCGAATTTTTGTTGTTTATCGGGTTCGTCTTTTGTAGAAAGGAAATTCATAAAAAAAAATTTGGGACAAAATTAGGTTTACAAAATATGCCAATGCCAAGAAAATACAAAGGTGGAATAGTGTTTCGATTTTTTTTAAACAAGAATAAGATTCATCTACTAAATAGTTCATGTGATCATTTTGCTCTTCTCCCGTTTCAAAGATGATTTTGCCGATCAGATTTATAAGCATTTCCATTCTTGTATTTTCAAACAAGCCGATGTTTTTTCTGAAGACTTTTTTTTGAGAAAGTTCACTCAAAGTTTTTTTCTGCATATTGGTGTTTAGCATGTATGTATATTATATAGGTATGTACATATGTGGCATATCATTCGCAAAATCAAAAACGATCATTGTTGAGATATATTTATTATTCTGGTTGGGTGTGAA
>JAQFZH010005871.1:0-10044 GCA_034695485.1 Entomobrya nivalis
CAAACAAATTATATATTCAATCGTTTCAGCAGTAAAGCATTGGTAACTATTTTAATCTTTTTCTTCGAAATATTTCATCATGATTGCGTAAAGAGAAATAAGAGGTCCAATTAGCGACATACTGTTTATAGGAGTACACATACTGTAAAATGTAGAGACATAGTATCAATTTAGAATACCAGTCGCTTCGTAAATTCCACAACCAACATTTGAGATTCTAGGATATAAGTGTATACCAGTTCAAGTCTACTAACCATATAACAGTTCAGTGAAGCCTCTTTTTGTGCTGTGTGTTCCGTGCATAAATAAAATCTAAAAGGTACGAAAAAATTGCCTTAGAAGTTGCTTTGATTGGGGTAAACTGTAACCTGCCGAATTCCGAATCTCTTTTGTTTTATACACCCTGTTGACACTTCTTCAAGAATGATATACTTCTCATTATGTACTTTTTTAAATTTAACAGATTTTGACTGTCACATGCATGATGTTCAAGGCTTACGTACATTCATATATATGTACAATTTGTATCCAAAGCAGGTTTTATTTGAACTGCTCAGAGATTGATTTGATTACTTTACTTTCGCGACATATTGTTTACCAGCACTATATCATTTTATGATTCCAAAAAGTGACAAGGTGTGATCATTTAAACCCATGAGCTATTGCAGTAGTAAATTGAATTCGGATTTGCACACTGCTATATGATGTTCCGTATTTTGTAACAGAAACCATAAATATGACATAGCATAACATGCGTACTCACAGTACTCATCCAAACTATGATATTTTTTGGTTATGAGATTGTATTTCACGTTTCACTCTCTCACCTTCCAAAATACGCCACAGAGAAACTGAAGTATTGATGAGAACGTAATACATATAAAAATCGTTCGTGTATGTTATACAAACCATAAACCGTAAACACTTTGCATCTACATGCTGGAAAAAATCAAACAAACTAAAACCTTCCGGTTCAAAAGGTACACATTTGATTTCGTTATGCAGGGAAAGTAACATTACTTCTTCAGGTGGTAATGGGATTGCATTTCTAAACACTTACATTCTTACACATATATTTGCGCGTTTTGACACACACACATCCATGCATAAGACTGTACTTACAAAAGAAGCTAAAACACAAAAAACTACTATATTTAAACTAAACTATACTAATATATTTAAACATGCACTGCAGGTTTTCCGAAGCTTTTAGGAAGCACGAAGAGGCAACAAAAAAGTACGTATACATATACGTGTGTATGATAATGTGTAATAGTATCAAAAAATACATTAAATTCTGTAAATAAAACTGTGAGAAAACTGGGAACATACTATTGAGTATAACATACTAACACTACCGTTCATGACAAAACCACTAAAACGTGGGGGATTGAACTGAAGTGAAAGGTGTAGATGGAGAGATATTAGAGAAGATTGTAAAAACTCGGGTTTTATTCTATTTTTCTTTCTCTTACACTTACATCCGACTTTCACCACACACCAGCACCTCGCTAAGCCACATTTCCATGTTCATTCATAATTTGAAATGTATTCGCAGTGAAACATTTCTAGCTAATGAATGTTACAAGCTTACAATGTTTTCATGGTAAGATGCATTCAACTTCACAAGTGTTGACAGAAGTAGTTCAATGAGTACACTTGGGGCAGTCAACGTACAGCTAATAAAACCTTCAATCTTGTTTTTACCCCTAAGTATTCGTTATGCTTAACCACACCAAAAAACAGTAATTAATATGAATTAGACATGTTCTTTGCTCTATCCAATCTTTATAATTTCTGTGTAATATACAGATTAGCCATAAAACAGAAATCTATGAAGCTACAAGGTAAATATCGCTTCAAAGCGACCACCGAGATTTTGATAATTTTCCACTGGTTATTTTTGGCGATAAATCTATCAACGTTTTCCCTTGTCGTTTAAAATTACATGAATTGCATGGTACATATTACAATATGCTAGCTTCACCTTCAACCTTAGCTAGCACCACATACTGTTAGTAAGAATGATGAATTGCTCAACCTTGTTTCCACCGATGAGTAGGATGTTCTTATAAAAGGTAGGCTTCTCAGAAATACACATTTAGATAACATTTTATATAGCTGTGTGATAAAAACAAGTGACGAATTTGCAACCTATTCATTTGCCTTTTGATGAAAGCAACAATAGTATACCTTTTAGTCTTTCTCCATTTTCTCTCCCTAAAACTTTTTCCTGTGAAAGTTATCACGCACACACACTTTCCATGTAGCATGCCACATGTTGTTATTTAACTTTCTTCTGCGGCGTTCTCGTGCAAATAGACGTTATTACTTTTTTTATCTAACTAAACGGAGCAGACTAATCTTCAGTGTAGATGGCACAACAAAACAACAACAACAACAACATGAATTTGAGTTGTGAATGTGTGTGGCATGTTGATCTAAAGTTAAATTACTCATTCATGAATCATGAGCCCTAAAAGGACATTATATAATATACATACGTTATATATTCTAATGCATATTATATCAACTATTTGTGCTCAGTTATGGTCGACCGTAGAAGTTAGAGATCCGAAAAAGTCGTTAAACAAAGTTTTCCTTCTTTTTCTTTGGGCAACCATGAAGAAAAGTTTATAGGTTTGTTGAAGACCGTAATATATGAGAAAGATGGTCATACGAGTCATACCTAAAATATATCTACCTAGTTTTTGAGTAATGCTTTTTAATGTGCAAAGTGATACGCGTGCTTTTTTAGTGCTGAAGTAAACAGTGTCTGTGGACAGCAAGCCAGCGTATAAAGCTTACTTCTCAGAGGGATGATGATAGTGGTTCATAATCTCCTGAAAAGGCATACGCAGGAGAAAGTAGTCACTAGGCATATCATTGTAATCTTAAAAGTTGAAACGGAACTATACTATTATCGTCATCCCCAATGTCCATTTTATCACACAATGAAAATGCTAAAAAGGATAAGACAGATATATATCACTCAAATATATGTATATCCTAAAGCGAGAAAGTTCTAGTCTTGGCATATTATATAGAAGAAGCGTTACAATGGGATTAAGATAAGTTTTGAACTTTGGACTGAAAAAAGTATTGTGTGGACGGTGGAGAATAAAATATGAGATACTAGTCAAAATAGTAGAGATGACTCCAACCGAATAAATCTCCCAGTAGAGCAAGTACATACATCCATGAGAGCAGAAGTCAAGAGTAAAAAGTGTTTATTCACCATACCATGTTGATGTGTACTTTGTTACGAGTTCATGTATGTGTTTATTTATATGCTTTATTATATGGTTATGGTACACTATAAATAATGTTGAACACCGTAACACTGTAAATGCTTTACTCGAGTGGATCGACAGGACAAATATAATCTTATACTACAATTTGTTGAATCATATTGGTCGGAAGCTTATCACGCATTTTATTTGCGCCAGGGCGGTTTATAAATAGTCCGTGCTACATTATTGTCGAGCCTCAAATTATTTCTGAGAGCACATTCAGGGTTTCATAATATTATATTTCATCATATTGTTCATCCACATACCATTGTACGTGGACAACTGAATAGGACTTCACATGTGCCCACACATGAAATAATGTTAACAGAAGTCGCTTGGTTTTTGTCTCAAGTTACTTATCAAAAGCTAGTGATCGATGATACCACTTTTAAGTAAATCAAAAGTACGCAGAATTGTATTGACCTATAACATTTTAGTTCCTGTTGTCAACTGATAAGTTTTAATCTTTATATTGAAAGCAATAGATTAACCATTTCATTTAATGCAGGATTGTAGAAGCAAGCTAAAACAGATATAACTGGCCACACGATTTTACGGAATGTGCATCAGTCACATATCTTTGTCACCAAATCAGCTCAGATCAGAATGCCTCTTCATGGCATCAATTCAAAAAGGTTTTACACCTATACAGCTCTTTTGGTTCTAAAAAATAGACACACTCGACAAGACAATAACATCAACCAAACGCAAGCGATTCGTTTATCTCTAATCCGCTTGTTGTTTTGTCCTCCATTTATCTCTTTAATATATATATTCACAACTTTTAATCATTTTGAGTTCGTGTTGTACGCGTCAAGCAAAGAGCTTTCCAAAATTTATTGAAATTTCTACAAAACAATACAATCGAGAGTAGAACCAAAAGGATTTTATGCTAAATGTGCAACATCAACATACACTCCTGCTTTTACCTACTACACAAATGGAGAAAAACGGAAATGATGAATGAGGTTTTCATTTTCACAGTTTCATCCAATCATCATTGCCTTGTGTACACAAAAAACAATATGCCCGACTGCCCAAGCAGAACTGTTCGTGTATGGTTTCAAATATATTGTGTGTATAAATGAACAAATCCATTTATACGCATATTGCTTTCTGTTTAAAGAACACTTCGACGGAACGATAATCTGGTCTTCTCAAAGGACATACTAAATCAGCAAATCCGTTTAAGCTTCAATTTTATCATGTCAGCGTCAGCTTTAAAAGTTACGTTCTTGTGAACTCAACGATATCTCCTAAAAATGTATACATGTTCATTTCATTAATTTGTGTGTTTACGCATAAACTGTAGGATGTAGAAGTTTATGTGAATTTGCTCCTTTCCCTTATATTTTGATCTGCTTAATGCATTCAACACTTACGATTAGCTATATGATCATGTTTACTCCATGTTTAGAAGGGAGTAAGTGTAGAGTGGGGATTTCAAATTATTAAATAGTCTTGATTACATCCTTAGGGGCCCCTATGATGATAACTAGACCGGCTTTTAAAGATATTTATCTTTAAGTAAATTACTAAATTAGTTTCAACCTCTCATAAAAAATGCCGACTATGAAAACATAAACCTTCCTAGTATCTCAATATCATGCCACATAACTTTATTTTCGTTAATTCGCTTTTCATGTGCCAACTTGATTTTTAACCCTAATGAAAATGAAAGTATATAGTGATCGTAAAAACACAAAGTGCAAACTTGCATTTTGTGGGGATAGTATGAAAAATTATTTCATTGTAACAAATTGAATTTCACAGACGAGTTAATTTATTTAGACGAGTTTCCTTTTTATATTTCCTTCCATAAGGTAGTGTTTGTAAATTATAAAATAGCAAGAGAAATTAAATGTTTACTACATTTTTTTAATGTGACGATAAACTTTTTAATGGTAATATTATTATTAAAACAGTATGCGTGTGACTAGTGACTGTGACTAGTAGTGAGAACGGAAAGTGAAAAACATGACTGTGATGGTTGTAAAACATCCGTGTAAAAAAAGATTCTCAAATTTCTTCATGTGTCCTGTACATGCATTGTATTAGAAAATTCCTCATTTTCGCCAGTAAACATGCAGGTTCTCTAAAACACATAATGATATGAAGTGTGTATACATACATCGATGATGCATTCATATAACAATATCAACTCACTCAAGCATGCACTTTCACCATAAAATGTTTATTATTATATTTGTTCGTGAGTGATGAACGCACATTTGCTCAGAAAAGTACAATACCAAGTGGTATCGCATCGGTATGGCATGTACCACCTCTCACTATAATCTTGATGTTATTTTCTCTTACCTCAACATACACACTTTCATGCCACTATCATCATTACTTTTCTTTCAGTGGATTGTCTCCTTCTGACTGCTAAGTGAAATTTTCACCAGTAATTGTATTCCGGTAGCACACCCCTCTTTGTATTTGAGTTGTTAGAGTTGACCATCCCATCAATAAAATGTACTAATAACAGCGATACAGCAAGAACTAAGTCAAAGGAACGGTAAAAAGCCAAAGTAGAGGAACAATAAAAACATTTGACAAACAGGTGTACCGAAGTACCACGTGTCATTATTAAATATGTATTGTTGGTTATTTTCTCAGGCTATTTGAGATGTTGATGGTTTATACTGAAAGCTATTTTGTAATAATTTTAGGTTCATTTCATATGTAACACGTTTCACCTTCCCACATATCCTGTGCAACTCCTGCACATAATTTTACACGAGAGAACGTGTTTTCTCTTTTATTTCAGTTGCTTACTTCCGCCTTCAAAAAATGGGGTACGCGAAAAGTTCGAATAGAAGGTTTGCAAGGTACGAAAACAACAAATGCAAACGCCTAGTGAATTGAAAACGTATATTTTTACCTTAAGTATTTAATTTAACTACACTGTATTGGTATTACATATACATTTTGGTGTTATCAATCTTGGTAGAAGGCTTTATGATGAACATTGAAGATATCGTATATGGCGGATAAAGTATAAACCTTGCGACTGTCTGTATATCTGTCGTGTTGACTGACGGACATACTTAAATCATCTAATATTTCCAGGAAGTAGCTTGTGCTACTTAATAATAAAGAAAAACGTGAAAAAGGAAACAAGATTTTATACTTTATTCTCTGTATCTACCAAACTAGTATTTATTCCGACGCATTAACGAATAGGGGAGGAATGAAAAACGAAGGAGAAATGAGAATGATGTAATTTGATGTGAAAGAAGACCGATTATTATTGCTCCACTACTACATACCCTCATAAATCTTTCTTTTTTGTGTAAAAGCAAACTTGTTATAAAAGTTGTACCTTAGAAGCTGCAAGTTACCTCGCTCCTTCTCTCTACAAAGTGCGCAGGCAGATGATACATAACATTTTTATACGTATTGTGTATTTTACACAAAATACATAATTTCGTCTCTGCTTATTGTGAAAAATTGCGATTGCAAGAGAAAGAGAAAAATAATACAATAGCAGACTTTGGTAGTGGTGAATTCACATCTGAAGTCTTACGACCAGAAAATTCCTGATTTCTCTTCGCTGCTTCTTTTCTTGTTCCTTTGAATTTAATTTAACAACCTAGCACCACAGCGTTGTATACAAAAAAGGTGTCAAAAGAGGTAAAAAGGCTGGTTGGTCGTTGTTACCCAAGCCATTCAACTAACTCACTTATATTTTACGACGTGCTCTTGCTTTCCTTTACAATTACCCTATTGTATGGTCATGGTATGAAATAGGAATGATCATGATCTGATCACTGATCATGAAGGAAAGTAATGATGATAATAGCAATTCGTTAGTTAGAGTAAGCAAGCTGGAACGGCTTGAATTGGTTTGTGAGTTATAAATAAAAAGTAGAAACTAGGTATTTGTACTTTAAGAGCATATACTATACCGCCTTTCGTATATTTTATTGCTATTATTATTGGTGTTTTGTTATTAGACATACGATACGAGAAGAGTTGGGTGTTTCTGCAATAAAATGGAAATAGATGTATGAAAGGAAAATGAAGAACCTGACAGAGTTTCTCCTTTTTACACTCAACTTCTTGCGATAACTCGTGCGTGTATCACACATCTCACCACCAACACACGTTCAGGGACTATTCAGCTCAGCAATATCAATCATCAAAGAGCGTCCTACCTACGTATGCACTTGTCATGTTCCTGTCCTTACGGGCTAAAATTACACCTTCGGAACGTATAACTGTCGTCATAAAATGTTCGGTGATGCTTACAATAGTCTATAAAAAATATTACTTGGAAAGCTCATCCTTGAGATTTCAGATGTCATTAGTGCTGCATTTCCAAATACATAGATTGCAAATAAATACTACTTCAACGTGCTGGAACATAAAAGCTTCCTGTTTATAATTGCAACATTCATGATTCGCGTGCATTCTCATGAGGACAAAACCTTTTTGTTTACCAGAAAAATCATTTCAACGTTTTGAAGACAACAATGCAATGGGATCTAGCAGTAGTACTTGTTATCCATGACTTTTTTTGCAGAACGCTGAAAATTGGGATTCCTTCCCGCTAAGCATTTATTTAAAACGTATGCAAATATACATGATTAGTACATAACGACTTGTTACAAAGCATTAGTCGACAGTTGTGATGTTAAAACAGCATCACTTTCTTCTTTCTTCATGTTTTTATGCTAACAAATTCCATTGATGACATTAATAAATGTGTGAACATTAATAGGGATTGTAACGCTATTTGTTTGTCTATATTATTCGTAGATATCCATTTTCTACTATTACGTTTACATGTACATGTCCATCCGCCCACACTCAATTCAAAATATGTGTACAAACTTTTTTTTATAGTACGCAGTTGCTTGCTACGGAATACAGCCACAAGTCATTAGTAAGCATACTAAACGTTTAGGCATTCAACTGACGTATATCCATTGTGTTCATGTTGCTTTGTTGTTCCTCCTCTTCCATTACGATAATTAGTTTAATCTACCGTCAACATATCGGGAGAAATCCTGACTCATGCCATATGGGTGTGAATACAATAGCAGTCAACTCAACAATATTGTTATCCAAAAATTTGGCGCAGTTTATGTATCGGCATTACTATCCAGGCTAGTTTTTCATATCCGCTTTAATATGAGATTCACGTACAAGAATTAAAAGGCAACAGTTTAGTGGGGAAAGCTCTGTGACACAATAGTGGATGGCATAAAGACAGACAGACAGGTTACAGGCACCAAAAACTTTCCATTCAGCAAATGTGTTATTTAGTCCACTAGACTGTCTCCATATCACTTCTATTCATCATCGCACATGAATAATCTATGAATTCGCGCATTATTACATACTAAGTTGCACTTCCGTTCTTCTCTCTCGCCGTGTGTCTCTTCTGTTGTTGTTTCTAACAAGGGACGTATGCATTCAAACTGCTCTAGTCTCTTTTCCTTTCACTTTACCGCTTGTTTTGTAGCAACTAGTCATATACTGTTGATAGCTCTTGACAAACAAGGAGAATGAGCAAAATAAAGGAAAGCCTTGTCTAGTACTTTTGCAAGTGACAAGTTTTGAAAAAGTAAGAAATGAGTTTTCTATGTAATGGTTACAAATGTTTTGTATCTAACCATCATTATCATAATGCCCTCATATAAAAAGGGATTGACAAATTACTTTTTTAAACTGCCACTTCATCTTTCCCATTTCTGTCATTACCATATACAGCCCCGTCAAATGTAAAGATGTAGAAAAATATGAAGGTACATGCAAGTGTTTTATGATCGATTTCTTGGTTGATGCATTGTGTTCCTTTGTTTACGTGTTTGAAATGCAAAAATCTCAGATATACTAGCAAGTGTGAACTATACAATACTCTGTGTAAAAACTACTTTCCTTGCCTTGTGCAAGGAAAGAAGACAACTGGATGACTTCATTCTGTCTGCATTTCCCCCATACATATGTCCTTTGTCATGGGCATACATTTGCATCAAGGCAAAACGAGTGTTTTTGTCAGTTTTTTCACTACTCACCACCACAAACCATGGTGAGGCGGTGCGACGATGGAAAGACAAATACCAAATATAAAAGGGACAAAGAGGATAATAAAAAGCTTTCTAAACAAGGGTTCTCCATACTAAATTAGAAAGATGCTCTTGTCGAGATAAAGGACGAAAATAGTCGACAAATGTTTAAAACGTAATACTCCATTATTACAAAGAAGACTTTTTCAAGTGTCACTTTGTGCTCATTCGTAATAAAAAATGCGACTCTTTTCAAAGCTAAATAGAACGCATGTACTATACATGCAGGCAAAGCAAAATATGAATGCATACTGAAACGTGTAGTTTGTGTATAACTGTATCAACCATAAAATATAACACTATAATAAAGTTGTGTCTAGAACAACATTTTTAGGTCTTCATAATATCATGAAAGTAGAAAAATACGTTCGTGGTTGCAGCGGTTTACCAGATTTACTTGGATAAGTTAGTAAGAAGGAATATAGTAAAGAAACGTGTAGGATATAATGTTGGATATTAATGCTAAGTGTATACTTTCTCTGACCACTTTCATAGCAAAACTTTTTCTCATCCCATCTTGAAGTTTTAAAAATACCCAGTGCTAAACATAAGTGTGTATATTTTCTACCACAAATATTTGCAAAACATGGAAATTATAAACTGAAATACTTGACGGGTTTGAAATGATTTCCCTTCTAAATTGCCGTGGATGAATAAATTCCGTAACGATG
>JAQFZH010005872.1:0-10041 GCA_034695485.1 Entomobrya nivalis
TGACCACCCAAAATAGCGAGTTTAAAGGAAACTCGTGGCACAAGAAAATAAGAAAAAAAACTAAATTTTATGCTATATTTTTAAGTGCAAATAATTGCTCATATTTATCGTCACGGTTATGAACAATGGTGATTTATGGTAAAGCCAAAATCACTACAGTACGACTGAAATGCTTGTGAAAATGTTGAGTCGTTTTTAAGTTGTCGTGTTAGCGGACAGACTGACGACAGTGCTATACCTGTATAGTTGTCTCTGTCGCAAGTTAATATTTATGAAAGGAGACCACAGTATTTCTCAGGAAAAGCTAATCATATATTTGGCTGACTGGTTTTGTTTGTTGCTCATAGAGTCATACATTTCGAACCTGGAACACAGTTTAAGCAACACTTCAATGTAAAATTTAGTGACTACATATAAATTGTGTGCCCCGTGGAATTCTACTAGTATTTATCTCATTCCATTAAAACCATTAATCTGAAGATGAATTGAAATACGGTAGATCCTTTGCCATGAAGCTTTGTTTAAATTATAGATTAAAACGTACATCAAAACGTAACTTTCTCTATTTGATCTAAAGCAAAGGATAACCATGTATACACTCTGCGTCGAACTCCACAGATCATCAATTTATGTTACATTGTTTCAAATATTTCTGCGCTGTATTATTTTAAAAAGTAAAATGCTTTCAAATTCTTTGAATATATTTACTTGAATTACTAATTTTCCCTGAACTTGATATGAAATCCATGTTCATTATTTATATTAACGCATGAAGAAGCAGCTCCATTGTCTGCAGCAGCATCAATGCATGGAAGGAATAAAATGTCTAAATAGCAAACTTTGTTTCTTGTTTTTCCACTAAAAAAGTCACGTTGTCTGTCTGGTTCCCACTCTGTAACCAAAAGTTATAGCAAATTATTAAAACGTATTCGAGCGTAGTCTAAAACATCGATGATGGAATAATAAAACAAGACAAAAGATTGCCTTTGAAATATTGTTTGGTCACCTTTTAGAATATTTTACAAAGCAATAACCAATGAAATTAATATTAATTAGCCAGTTTTTCCTACACTCTCTTTGTCACTTGGACGCACAATTTCATTATTATTTCAAACTATTTTCAAACAAGAGTTAGTTTTAGAAAACAAAAGCACATGTTTGGCCTACAGCCTTGTAGGCTTGACTAAAATACTTGTTTGATCAATTCTACACCCACATAAAATGGTGGTAATAATGGTAAACATGGAAACCTCAACTACGGAAATTTACGCTGCGAAATATTTTACTAAACGTAGACACACAATATGCAAATTACGATTATTTCCACAACTTTGGTAATTTGGTGAGAGAGCTTTAGAAAATTCCTTTCTAAACCTGCCCCTCAATGCAGTGTACAATATAAAGTTACAGGTTGCGGTAATAGATTTAAGCAAACTGCATATGTTTTCAATTCCTATGAGTATGTTTTCTCCCACCGTCCCACGTTCAGATAGGCTTGTCGTAGACGTGTAAATATGAAGCGTTGCGGTTGGCACTTGAAAAATGAAAGATTCAATCACAACGAAAACTAATGTTAATTACAAATAACTTGCGAATAGAATTTAGTTTTATTTGTTTACACATTTGAACTTTAATTAATTTGCAAATTCGTACATTAAATGTTCTTATGATTATATCAAAACCTAAAATTAAATCAGAAACAAGTCTTGTAAAATCCGGGAAAATGAGCTCAGTCAACTTTGATTCGAGTAATTTGGCAGCTTAGCTAATATTCTTTGGAGAAATATTACATTTTAATGTAATGTAATTTAGAAAATATTGTGAAATACACTTTCAGCAGTGACGTATTTGCAAGACAATGTTCTGGGGAAGTGTACAAAAAAGCAACCTTCCAACCTGGAACGCTTTAATCATAGTAATTTCTTCGACGAGCAAGCTTACTCTAATTTATTATAGTCTAATTGTAATTCAAAAAATTGACGGAATACATTGTTGTAAAATCCTAAATTACGTACTATATAAATTAGTACCAAAATATTATTCGCGTCCGATATCTATCTAAGAAATACATGAGCATACAAATTGTTATATATTTTTACTTAACAAATTAGCATTATACTTAAAAACGATTACTAGCTATACCAGTAAATGAGCCTTTATAACATTATAAATATATTAATAATTTTAAACTATTTCGAACATTTTCTTTTGGTTTTTGTAAAACATTTTAACATGTAAAGCAAGCTATCAAAAGAAAACTAATAAATCTTGAAAAAGGATCTCACTTTACAATATCTTATTTGACAATTCAACAATTGACGAGCAAATGTTCAACATAGACTCGGTTTCATTAAAAATCCAACACTATTGTACTCTATAATCTAATAAAAATTTCAGCTTTGAGCTTGTTCGACCTAAATACACCTTAAATTACATGCATTTGTATGTCCCGACTACTTCGAGCAGATAATACGACTGTGGTAAAAGCTCGTCTAAATCTCTCACTCAAAGCAGTGTACAATAGAAAATTACACGCTGCGTTAATACACACAAGCAATTCACATATATTCTCAATTCCAATCAATATTTTACCCTCTACTGATCCAGGCTTCACTTTACTGTTCCATGATGTGTAAATACGAAGCACTGCCATGGGCAGTTGACAAATGAGAAATACAATCACAGCTATAACTAATGTAATTTTGATTCGGTCTTCTTGTCGATTATTTGAATGGGAATTTGTCAGCTGTTCGCGATTTCTCCTTGACTCTTGTACAGCTTGGATTAGCAAACGGTTCAAAATTGCCAAAATAAGAAGGGGGATAACGATGAACAATGTGATGGTAAGCCAGTGAAAAAGTAGTCGAAATCTTGAATGCTTGTCGGTATCTGTTTTTTGTAGACTGTATACCTGTAATTAATATATTATTTTTGAGGAATTAGTTTTTTGCCCACTTATTGCCTTAAATTAAACATCCGGAAAGCACGTTTTCCGATAATACATTTAATGCCATACTAAATTTAATGCAAGATTCTCACAATAAGCAGTTTAATTATTCAACTTGATACATGTACTAAATTGTGCAGGTAAGTTTACCTTCTTGTTTAAGCTGTACGTTCCAAATGAATCCTCTTCGTCATTAAGTATATCCTTGGTTACGACTTTATACTCGGATGGCATGGAAGAAGTTAAAAGAAAGCAAATGATCCAAACGGCAAACGAAACATATTTTGCACGTTTTCTGATACAATTAACCTGTAAAGTTGTAAAAAAAACTATGAATAACTTCAGACCATTTTACATTGGGTACTCAAAGGATGAAATTGCATTTAAACTTGCAATTAAAAAAAAAAGTTTTACATGCTGGGAATATACCTAGTGTTATCATCAAAGAAACATAAAATACTTATGAGCTGAGTGAGACGAGCCACCTTTTTTGATTGGTTGCTTGGTTTGGTTTACATTATTCTAACACGCTTTCCCTCTCTCTTATTTTCATGCATTATTGAATCATCTCCTTTAAATGTTATTGCCATACAGTTCACTAACATAGTTAATGACGCGTGTTATAGTTAAAGCCCTTTACCTGATGAGGCAATGACTATGCCTAAACGGATTAAAATTTACAAATATTAAACATGGTTTTAAAGATCCTTTACCGTCTACCCGTCAAAAAATTGAGCAATTTTGAACTTATTCATGGTGTACAATCATCATAAGTCCACTATTATTAAATCCCTTAGGTATTTATAAATACATACGGAACCGAAAAGGATTTTTATATATAAATTTTAGAGATTAAATTATTCCTTACCCTTCCAGTCAATGGATGGCACACAGCAATATACCGCTCTACGGTGAAGGATACTGTAAGCCAGACGGAAGTTGAGCCTATGATTTAAAGTAAAATATTGCTGAAATGAGAGGTTTATTTGTAAGCTGTTTGTCAAATGTTTGCAAACTTGATGCAATCGTTGAGAAAATCGTGGAAACAGAAAGCTTGACGCAAGTAATAATTTACTCGTGTACCCTTTGGCCTGGTATTAATACGAGTACTAGAATTAAACTAATGGATTATTTACATTTGGATTTGTTTAGTCTACTCTTAATCTCCGGCATATATTATATATAAATAGCTTCTTATAACCACCATTTACAGAAGCACAGTCAATATAAACGCTTCAAGGAGGAAAGCTAATTAATTGAATTCCGCTAGTTGAAGCCATTGCAATCAAATTCGAGATTAGCAAGAATTTATTGTTACGAAATCGAGAAAGCTTTTGTAGCTTTTAGTTCCTTATGTCGTAAGAGTGTCAGCTGCATCCTCAGAATTACTCTTGTTTGCTATTACTCTAATATATAGTCTGTATGGTGTACACGATCATGAGCACCTTATTTTCCCGTCTAACGCCCATAATCTAATTATCAAAAAATTATTAGGGAGCAACTCAATATATAACAGGATACATAAATTTTGAAGATGGCAACTGATATGGACCTATGATTTTAGTACTAAATTTGAATAGAATGTCTAAAGATTACTTGCTGTGAGACCACGCAACACTAATTTCATCTCATTATTGACTGCCTGAAGAGGCAATAAAACTTGTTACCGAAGTTTAAATTGCAAACTTGGAAGAAAAGCTTTCTACCCATTAGATATACACATACATTTTTAGCTTTAATACTGAAAATTATAAATACAAGTTTTAAACAAGCATTGACAATTTACACGTGTAGAAGATTTCGTGTGAAGTTTTGACTTATAGCAAACCTCAAACAATCTACCACAACACAACTCGATTTATCTTTTGCGTCGTACATAACAAATTTGCCATTGTACAAATTTCTTTCCAAATACTTTTTGCATATAATTGGAGTTCTCTACTTACACGTGTTTATATATTCTATGCTACTTTTCATAACTTTGAAAATATTTTTGTGTAATTGTAAGTATCAAAGTTTTTCCTCATTAAAACTTTCTGAAAACTTTCTCCGAGTACTGGAAAGGATTTTAGAACATTTGTATTTTTGGTTTAGTTTCGAATTAAACTTTCATATTATTTTCGTACACATGAAAGTTGATTTGAGATTCACATTAACATATCAATGGTCTGAACAAAAGAAATATAAATGAATACATTGTTAGCTTACTCGATGCAGCCCTTATCCAGAGTCCAAATGGAACGTATTGCCAATAAAGCCACACATCTTTCAAACAGTCATACTGCTTCCACGACATGGAAAATGAGAAGGCTAGAAATAGGAAATCCGCAAAGGACAGCGAAGTCAAGTACCTTCCAAGAATTTATAAACATAACAAATTAATATTTCCCAGACAACCATTTATTTATTTTTTTTACTGTCGATTCATTCCGTTCTTCACTGAGCTCTAAATAGTTTAGCATACACATATGTCAAAATATTAACACAAATTATTTTACTTAGAATAAAAATGAAAGCTTTTCCGACAACTTACAATAGGAAGCTTGCTGACTCGTTCAGAGTAGCAGAATGTCAATTTACAATATCAGCATGCCGGTCCTTTAAGTACCAACTCACCTTCATTTGGGCAATTATTAAATATTATTTTTTTTAGAAATTGAACTTACTTGTTTTGACAGTTGTTCCTTTCATCCAATATTTTGCAAGAACCAAATTTCTGCATTCACAAGTCATATTTCACAAAAAGAAAATTTCGTATTGTCGTAAATTAAGCTTAAAAACGTATAAGTAACTTTCATTTTTTTATTCAACCTTTAGACACTTCAGTCGGAGTATATCTTTTTGTGGCAGACATTCCTTTAGAAATTACAATGCTCTGCCCTCCAACGGTAATACTTAGTAATTAACCTTATCAAAAGCTTACATAGTTGATGGTGTCTGCATTTCCTTTCTCGCTAAGATACACGTAGTAACCAAATTTCCAATCATTCCAACCATCACGACAATCGGAATCATCACGAATTGGACCCAAAATATGGTTGAGGTTTTAAAGTCCATGTCCCAAGATTTTGCGATTTGTTCCTCAAGACTTCCATTTGTGGCCGTACCGTTGTAAGTGACCTTCATGTTCTCCAACTCTTCCCATTCGAAAAGCTCTTCATATGTTTGGTTGAACATGTTTGTATCGAAGCATATTATGCTATAGATCCTCATTAACCTTTACTATTACAACCAGCAAATACAATTTTTATACAATAAAGCAAACAACATTTTAACCCAACCCAACCTAACCTTGTATGTATGTAATAAGAGCTGGCTGACACAGGTATACAGAACCTGCGCAACCAGATGAAACCTAACCTTACTGAACTATAACATATCTGGAGTTGGGTTGGATTTTAACCCAACCGAACTAGCTGAACCATATCGTGGCAAGAGTGAGGTTGGCTTTTTAACCAGTACAATCATACCCAAAACTGGATTTAGGTAGTAGTAAGGCTAGCCGCTAGCCTAACTACAGCAACAAAATTAAGATGTCCAAAAAATGTGGACTTTAATGTTAGCATTTTGCATTGTTGGCAAGTTGCATTGTTAGCATTTTGAATATTAGCTAAACGTAATGTTATCAAAACGTAATGTTAGCAAGAAGCCGGTAACGCATAATTGGCTACTTAAAAGGAGTTGCAGGCATTCTGGAAAAGGTTTTGTTGGATCAAGTACGTATAGGGAATGCGATTTTTCTGTCGTAGATACGGCGACAAAAAACAAAAATGCAATTAATTTAATTTTGAGATAGAAAAAACATCGAAAATCACTGTAACTACTACTTTGAGAGAAAATTAAGTCGTTAAGATATAAATGCTATTGTATAGGCTTATTTGAATCAGTACTTACACATACATTTATATCCTGAACATCAAAGCAGAACGAAACTTCACGTCCACATTATGCTTTTTGAGTAGAACCCACACGTTTAGGAAATCAGGAAAAGTACATTAGTATAAGAATGACAAGTACATTTTGATGTTTTCTCTTTTTGCTTTAACGAACATCCGGTCGCTTTAGACATTTGGACACACTTGTTTTTTGATCTGTAAAAATTATTTTATTGAATTTCTTTTGAAAGAAATACTTGACTTCATCATTATTTGTCACAATTGCTTATTATATCAAAACAATCAGCTTTTAGTTGACAATAAGCAATCGAAAAAAATGTTGTCGTAAACAATGTTGAATCGACTTGGATATATATGCTTTACTCAATACATCCATTTATTTTCTAGTCAAGTCATTTTCAATAAAAACGCTAACATTAACGCATGATAAAAAACTCGAGCATATTTTCAAGTTTGTATAATTTTGAAGAAAATATTTAATTTAGCTTAGTTTTATCCAAGCCCAAAAATTATTATATTACATACTATACAACTGACAACTTGAAAGCAAGTTGCAATATGCATATATTATGAAAGCAATTGCGATAATAAAATACATGCTGCCGCACTATAATGGACGGATGCCGTTTGGTTAGTTGTTTGCCAAGGACAGTTTAAGCATGTTTCACAAAACGTAAGGTAATAAATGATGAAATTTGTTGGCCAGATCTCACAAAAATAATGTTAAATTAAACGAGTTTCTTGTGAACGAGTTCTCGAAAAGAGTTTTATCGCTTTAAATTTTAAATATAACCATATAATTGCATAAAACAAAATAGGCCATAAAAAGTACATGCATTACACTCAATTGTGGCATTTATATGATTAATAAGTGATGGATACTGTTTTATATCGCCAGACGAATAATAAGGATTAAAATCGTTCAATAGGCACATTTTAAATGTGCACATCTATTTGGCAAAATAAGTAAGTAATACACTTTTAGCTTTTAGTGTAAAACAGCAATAAATAAGAGACCTAATGTTCAATAAAAAAAGATGACATATGACAACTTACTTAGTCGTTGTCTGACTTTCGTCAGCATTTAAAGTCAATAAAAACTTAACGTGTCATAAAATTTATTTGTTGTCCTGATGATGGTCTACAGATGAGACCGAAACGTTGAAACATTAAAATTATATATTTTTCAAAAAAAAAAATCCTTCAATATCGTAAATTCTTTACCAAAAACATAACGTTTTAAATGTGTGTAAGTAATACAATGTGTACGTCTAATTTTGCAACCTTGACAAAATGACATCAAAAATAAAAAATATACAATAATTTTACTTACCGGAAAAATTGTGGCCAGATATTTAGCCAATGTTGGTTGTTTTGTCCGTTAATGTAACTTTTCAGGTACTACAACAATAATGTGTAAAATGAGAATATAAGTACACTTTTATTTCAGATAACGTTTTTTATAGTTTAGAGGTTATTTAAAATACCTCTATAGCTGCTACTATTGCGAAGAACCGATGAAACAAAATTTAAAAAAACGTTTTTTCCAAATATCGTCTATTTAAAAAGTTAGTTGATCAGATGTCATCCGATACTATTAAATCACGGGGCTATGCGAAACTAGAAAGGAATGGGAGCAGCTGCTCCTATGCTGCTGCTCTTTTCGGAAGTTTCTACCAGACTGAGGTTTCAAATATGTATGAAGAGAAAGCGAAAGCGGGCTGTGACTTCTACTTGATCACTGAAACTTTTAAGACCGTATAATAAGAGCTTCAAATTTAACAAGCTAAGAGATAGCAATATTAAAATGCCAGCTTTATATTTTCTGTGCTATTTTGGCATTAACTGTTCTACTATCTCTATATGCAGAGCTTTAGTGAACATATTTACTCTACGTAAGTATGATCGTCAACATATTTCTATATGTATATATGCGTATTTCGTAGGAGACATCAAATTCTCAATAATATTGACAAGTTAAACCCGCAGGACCACAGAAAAGCCTTCGTTCAGTATTTACTTCCTGAGTGGTTTAATTTCTAAACTTACAAAGTGAATTTAATTTTAATTACCATGTCATCAACAGATTAATTTGTGGTTATGAAAATATTAACGCTAGTTGCTCCAAGAATACGTAGAATCTTTTTTTGGCAATACAGGCTGTCGTTAATTTATATTTACTATTTATTTAAATTTAATTATGTAACCATCAATTTGAAAGTGAACCAAATGATTGAGAGATTATTATAGTTATCATATTTCATCAAGGCAATACAGCAAAGCAACAATTAAAACGTCGATCCTGAAGTTTTGGCAACATCAAAACGGATATTTCGCAAACGAGTTTAACTGTATCAAAACTTGTAATGTAAAATATCTTGCTGATGTAGTGCTTGATATTTATTGTATATTTTTGACATGAGTTTGTCCAATCTTTGAACTCAATTTATTTAAAATTGAAGCATTCACTTTGAATTGCTCGTAAAAGCAAACATATGGCGTGGCTATGACAAAAAATGGTATACTCGTTTGGTTGACTAAATCCTTTGACAGCTTTGTCAGAACAATGCAAAGTAAATAGCCTTTTATTAAACTAATGAGTAATGTTATTTTTTCCCTTTGATGTATTTTCCGATGGGTCAAAGCTTACCAAACTTTCAGCAAGTCTTCAAAGAAATACTGATGTAGACACTGGTTCTAATATCAATCTTCCAGTGCTAGATCACATTAATTAGCCAGAGTGAAAGCTACACGAAAGAGATCAGTGAAGTTGGTACTACGGCTTTTTCAAAGTACTTTACCATCAATACCTCACTCATTAAAATATAGATAAAAAGAGAGAGTGCTTCCCAAAAAAGAATATTCTGCTGACTGGTTCGTTTGTTGCTCACATCAGTCAGTACTTTGAATGCAGTTCAAATCTCATTTCATTCTAAAATTTAATTATTTCATGAAAAATTTGTTTAATGGGAAATTAACCCAGTAAATACCACAGTTCATTGAAACTAAACTAAAAATCTGAAAATGAAATAATGGTATAGACGACCTTTTCACCAGATATGTATGGAGCAACACTAATTTTTTAGAAATATTTAAAACATACTTCATCTGATGAATTTAATAGTAGGTAATAATTAAAAAAATATAGTTGACCCAATTGACCCCATACGAGGGGGCTAGGGCACGTTTAAGTTCAAA
>JAQFZH010005873.1:0-10041 GCA_034695485.1 Entomobrya nivalis
TTAATGGCAACTTCTCAACGAAGGATGAGGAATATCAGTTGTACGTTACTCATCCCTGTCATGTTTCCAATTACTTTACACCCATTTATTCCCTTCGTACTAACACTGGATACTGCGTTGAATTAAACACGAAAAGGTTTTCCTCAGCTTCAAAGCCTTGGTTATGTGAAGTCCAAGTGGATTTGTTCATGCCTAAAAAAGTGTTTCGACTGGGAAAACTTACTCAAATTTTTCGCTGTTGGAAGTGTTCAACACCTTTACCAACTCAAATGCCCAAAATAAATATCTTGATGGACACATCAGAAACTTTACAAGAATACAATATTGTTGCAGTAGTGAACTGGATGTCAAGAGAGCATAAAGCTCGTTCTGGTTATGACGCAGAGTTTCCCGAATTCGAACTAATAACTGACTTCACGGTATTTGGTTTCGTTAGTTGCTCTGAGAAATCTAATAGATTCATAAAAAACCTTAACTGTCGAGTCACAAATTTTATAATTTATTTCCCGTGTACTGATTGCCCAAAAGCGTACTTAGAACATGAGTTACAGTTTCAAAATCTCAGGATTAATTTCATTAGGTTTCTTGACCACAAATACAAGTACTTGCTATCTAATGGATACACAGAAAGTTTTACGAAAACGGGGACTAGCTTCCCTAGTCAAATAAGCATGTTTGCTAAAACAGAACAAGCGGCAATCAAACTACCTTTGAAAAACCTTCACTATATTAAATCAAGATATCCTGATCAAATACTAATGCTTGCGTTTGCCTACGCATCTGTATTTCACAACCTCCTTGGAAATACCACGACAGTTAGCCCCAAAGTTTTAGAAAATAGTGACGCACACGTTTATAGCCGTTTATTTCTTCCACTTGTTTCTGGAAATCCTTTTAAAGGAAATATAAGACTCGAATTTAAATTTGGTCAACTCCATATCCTAAGCTGTGGATTTCGAGGAATAGAATCAATTTCAATTTTGCAAATTGTCACCGCTTTCGAAACACGAATATGGATATTTTTATTTTTAGTCGTGATAATTATCATATTCAGCAGCAAACACCTTACAGGACGATCTTATTACTCAAGCTTGTTAAGCATTTTAAAAGTGCTCGTTGAACAGGGAGGTCCATTTCCTGAAAACCAGGAAATTGTCAACAAGCTAAAGTTATTAGTCTGTGGATTACTATTGGCAGGGTTAGTGATAAGCAATGCCTTCAAAAGTGAAAACGTTTATAATATTGTAACTCCAAGACAGAAGATTTCATATCACACGTTGGATGAGCTTGTCGAGGACAATTTCACAATATTTAGCCGCATTACAGTAGTGCAGTACAGTGAATATTATCCATGGGGATTCGGCATTTTACAAGGTACGACAGATATTTTGATTGAACACAAAGGCTGGCAAATTTTCGGGGGTACCGAAGTAATGTCGTTCTTTACAAATATGGGCAATCGGTTGGAAGGTGAGGATTTGGAAAAAATTCAAATGCACCCTGACACACTGAAAATACTAAAAGAACCATTAGATCTATTGTTTCCTTTGTCAAGAAGTGGTATGCCTGATTGGAATATACCAAAAGATCCAATCCCCTATCTGGAGACTAACACTTATAAATTAAGGTTTTTTAACAACCAAAACGCACTAATTAACCAAGACATGCATAACTGTAATAAAACCGCTTGGTTTCTACCAAACTATTTGGCACAGGAAATCTCGAGAAATTTGACCAAATCGGGATATCATTCTGATGTTGGAACTTTTGCGTACACAAGGCCATTTTTTTACCTTCGAATATATGGACTATTCCCTTTATCTTTACTTGACAATTTATCTAAGCTATCGGCCACTGGACTACTTGAATGGTGGCCAAATTTTATTAATGCAACCGACTACAAGAAAATGAAAGAAAAGTTACCTCCGTCAAAGCCAAACATGAAGGGACATACTCAAGTGATATTTATTTTATTAGGGATTGGTCTTTCGATCGCTTTGGTCAGTTTTGTTGGGGAGCTTTGTGGGAGAATATTGAAATGTATAATACGTATTTACAAATTTAGTGTTGTATTATTTAGGAAATGTAAACCTAAGAAGTACAACAAATAACGGATTGATTAAACTTAAAATACGTACGTCAATAAATCATAGCAATCATGTGCATAGATCACCTTACAAATTCGTAGTATAAGTAGTACAATGTTGTATAATGTATAATGACAAGTTTGCTAAACAAAATCCCAATATTATTATGAATATTCCAAATATATATTTGTATTTGCGATATTATAATTGTTGCATACAGCATACAATGAAAATAAAGTTGTAAAACCGTTAAAACTAATTCGATTAAAATTGTAACACAATTCACCATGCTGCCAATATTTGACGCTTAAAATGAAGAACTGATTAAACCAATTTATTTGCATATCTGATATATTCTACATTATCCTTATAATAACATAAATCAAACAATAACAAGAATTTATAAATAACACCAGCTTATTTTGAACAGATGAAGTTGGGAAGCAGAAAAAGAGTTTGCATAAATAAAGCCGTGAGTCGGTTTCAACTTGAAGTCCAATTTGATAAAAAAAATTGCATGACAAACAAGCTAAACTGAGCCAACTTTGCTTCTCTTCGGCATTTTCCCATAATTTTTGTTCATAGGCTCAGCTGAGAAAATCATCAGCTGAGTTTTGTTTGGGCAGCTTCTCAAACAAGTATATATATATACTTGTACATTGTATATGTTGTCGAGTTTACCGCAACAGTATATATTTTTATCGCAATTAAAACGAATATAAATGTTCAACTTTGTCTATTAAAAATGGATAGTGTAAAAGTTAAAGACTACAGCTGCTTAATTTGTGTTTCAGTTATTCCTGCTCAAAAAATCCAGCAAGTAAATAAAGCAGATACCCATTTTCTTTTACAAGTATTACTAGAAATTTCTCAGGAAAGTCAACTACTGACAACTATTAAAAACTCGTTTAATTCTATACAAATTTGTGAGCAATGTGCAAGGGAAATTAAGCAGTGTAAAGAGATTTATGGTGAAATTTGTGAGAAAATTGAAAGGTTCTGGGAATGTCAAAATAAAATTTTAGAGAAATTTTCCAAAGAAGTGAACAGCAGTAAAAACAAAAGGGACGATTGGTATCTTCAGTGTAGGAAATTTGTTAAAGATCGTAAGCTAACTTCATAAATCATTACACAATTAAACTTGTAATCAATACTAATTAGTCACTTGTAAAAATTTTATTGGATTTTTTCACAGATGATTTTACTGGATTTGGATATCCGTTTGCCGTTCATGATTTAGAAACGTTGCTAGTTCCTGTTCCATCGCCACCCCACCAATTACAGGAAGAAGTTAACTGCTCAGCGAAGACAGAGGGGCAAAGCACTACACCAGAAAATGACGATGATAGCTTCCTGCTTACAGACGATCCCTTTAACGAAGCCCCTTCTCCTTTTAGCCATCCTTCCGACCAAGGTGAAAGTGTAACTGTCAAGCAAGAACTGGAATCAGGAGACGAGTTAGCCGACATTCAAGAACATGAAGACTACAAATTAAATGAAGATGACACCATATCATCCGATAATGATAGTGATTACCAGCCTTCACCCTCCAAAAAACCTAAAATTTCCCCAACCAAAAGAAAACCAAGAGGAAAATATAACAAGAAAGCCAAAATACAAAGCAGCCAAATCAAAAAACGCAGTCGTCGTGATCTATCTGAAATTTATCCCGATTTTAAGCGAGATCCCACCACAAAAAAGTTCCACTGCACTTGGTCAGCAGAGGAATGTGGTCAACAATTTGTGGAGAAACAATCTTTGCATTATCATTGGGACAGGCACAATGGGACTCCTCGCCAAAAATGTGAGGAATGTTCTCAGTCGTTTTACACCAGACGAGATTTGAGAGTTCACAGACAAAAAGAGCATCCCAAGGAGGGGGACAAATTTGATTGTGAAAAATGCGGTAAAGGATATCCAACTAAGGAACTTTTGTTAAATCATCTAAGGACGACCCATGATCCGAAAAAAGAGGAGGAAAGGATGGCCAGGATGAAGAAAAAGGAAGAAGATCCAATTAAGAGGGACCCCATCACAAATAAGTTGATGTGCTATTGGGCGGACTGCGATAAAAGCTATTTGGATCGTCAGGACCTCATCTTTCATTTGGATAGGCATAAGGGAACTCCTCAACAGAAGTGTGGAGAGTGTGGCGAGTTATTTTTCTCAAAGTGTCAATTGGTCCGTCATAGGGAGAAGGAGCATGAGAAGGATAAGAAATTTGTTTGTGAAATTTGTGGGGCTAAATTTGATACAAGTAGTAGTTTATATGGGCATAAGACTTTTAAGCATTCTGAGAAAGGGACGGGGATACAGGTGGTTTGTCAAATTTGTGGGAAGTCGTTCAAGAAGGCGAGTTTAAACGGCCATGTGAAATTTGTACATGGAGGAGTGGAGGAAAGGAAATATTCTTGTCATTTGTGTCCAGGGGTATTTTCGGACTCGAGGGGGTTAAAAAGGCATTTGTGGAGGATGCATCAATTTTGTGAGAGTGAGGAATATAAGGAGAAGTTGTTGAAGCAGAAGGAAAAGGAGAAGGAGAAAGGGTTTAATTGGAGGTGTCATGTGAAAGGGTGTAGGAGGAGATGGACGACAGAGGAGGGATTGAAGAAACATGTGAATGGGGTGCATAAAGGGAAATGGGATGAGGACGAGGATACGGATTGGAAGTTGAAGTGTGAAATTTGTGGAAAGGGGTTTCATGTAAAGGATAAATTGATAAGACATGCAAAGCAACATGAGAAAAAATGAAAATACATAAATACATGGAATTTTTAATAATTAATTAAATTTAAATGAGTGACTCATGTAAGAAAAATCTTTTTCGTGAGTTAACATGATTTTGTTTGAAATTTACTTTTAATAAATACTAAAAATTATAAGGTATGGGTATTTTTAATGAGTTTGTTACACAAAATAAATTTTATAAAGTTTTGCTATTCGAAGTTATCGTTTATGAGTCTGCTATTTACTGAGAAATTTTGGACCTAAAAGTATTGAAATTTTGGCAAAAAATCTCTGCACATATCATATATTTGCGAAACGGAATCTCAAATTATCATCAATACAACTAAAGATATACATTTAAACTATAACTTTGTCATTACATTTCATAAAATGACTTTGCTTCGTTCCTCATCTGTCCTGCTGCATTCGTTCTTTTTTTTAGATAGCTTAGATAGAATATCAGCTGTGTTTTGTTTAGACAATTTGTAAAACGAGCATATATGCACTCATCTTGTAGAGTTTGCTAGAAACAAGATAAATTTTAAAGCAATAGAACCTAATTCAATATTTATTTTAAGTTTTTATATTTAAAAAAATGGCCACTAGTAAAGTTAATGACAACAAGTGTTTAATCTGTGTCTCAACTATTTCTAATGAAAACATCAAACCAGTAGATAAATTAGATGTCATCTTTCTTCTACGAATTTTACTCGAAATTTCTCAAGACAGCCAACTATTTGAAAATATTAAGAACTCTTTAAACTTTATACAAATTTGTGACATTTGTACAAGTGAAATTACACAATGTAAAGAGATTTATAGTCAAATTTGTGAGAGCATTGAACGATTCTGGGAATGTCAAAATATAATTTTAGAGAAATTTTCTAAAGAAGCGAACAGTGAAAACAGAAAGGATAATAATGACAATTGGGCTTTCCAGTGCAGGAAATTTGTCAAAGATCGTAAGTTATCATTATAAAACTTCCTAAATATATAACTAAGCTTACAAAATATAAATATTAACTACAATCGTATGTATGTTTAACTCGAATTTTTTCACAGATGACTTTACTGGATTCGGATATCCTTTCGCTGTTCATGATTTAGAAACATTGCTAATTTCTGTTCCATCGTCACCCCACCAATTACATTACGAAGTTAACTGCGCAGCTAAGAACGAGGGACAAACTACCATACCAGAAAACCACGATGATAGCTTTTTGACTACAGACGATACCTATGGCGATGTGCCTTCTCCTTTCAGCCATTCTTCTCAACAAGGTGAAAGTTTAACTGTCAAGCAAGAAGTGGAATCTGGAGAAGAGCTAGCTGACAACCAAGAAGATGAAGACTACAAATTAAATGAAGATGACAACCCATCATCAGATAACGATAGTGATTACCAGCCTTCACCCTCCAAAAAACCTAAAACTTCCCCATCGAAAAGAAAACCAAGAGGAAAATATAAGAAAAGAGTAAAAATACAAAGCCCCAAAATTAAAACACGTCCTCGCCGTAATCTATCTGCCGACTATCCTGATTTTAAACGAGATCCCACCACAAGAAAGTTCCACTGCACTTGGTCAGCAGAGGACTGTAGTCAAACATTTGTGGAAAGACAATTCCTCCATTATCATTGGGATAGGCACAAGGGAACTCCTCGTCAACAATGTGAGGAATGTCCCCAGGCATTTTATTCAAGACGGGATTTAGTAGGCCACAGACAAGTGGAGCATCCCAAGGAGTGGGACAAATTTGATTGTGAAAAGTGTGACAAAAGATATAAAACGAGGGAAGCCTTGTGTAGGCATCTGAGGAGTCACCATGATGAGAAAAAAGAGGAGAAACGAATAGCAAGATTGAAGAAACTTGAAGAAGACCCAATTAAACGGGATCCCGTAACAAATAGATGGGTTTGCTATTGGCCGGACTGTGAGAAAAGTTATTTGGATCGTAAGGACCTCACCTTTCATTTAAATAGACATAAGGGTACTCCACAACAGAAGTGTGGAGAGTGCGGCGAGTTATTTTATTCAAAATGCCAGTTGATCCTTCATAAACAGAGGGAGCATGAGAAGGATAAGAAATTTGATTGTAATATTTGTGGGGAAAAATTTGATACAAGTAGTCAGCTTTATGCCCACAAGACTTATAAACATTCTGAGAAGGGGACGGGGGTGGAAGTGGTTTGTGAAATTTGTGGAAAGGCGTATAAAAAAGGGTCCTTAAAGACTCACATGAAATTTGTACACGGCTCGGAGGAAACGGGTGAATGCGAGAGGAAATTTGTTTGTCATTTGTGTCCAGCAAGGTTTCAGGCTGAGAGGGGTTTAATACGCCATTTGTGGAGGTTGCATCAAATTTGTGAGAGGGACGAAGATAAGGAGAGATTGTTGAAGGAGAAGGAAAAGGAGAGGGCGAGGGGGCATAATTGGAGGTGTCATGTGAAGGGATGCAGGATCAAATTTGTGACTGAGGACGGACTAAAGAAACACGTGGATGGGGTGCATAGTGGGAAATGGGATGAGGGGGAGGATACAAGTTGGAGGTTTAACTGTGAAATTTGTGGAAAGGGGTTTCATGTGAAGCAGAAGCTTACAAGACATATGAAGCAACATGAGAAGGAATGAAAATACATGTATAGAATCTATGATTATTTTACTAAATGAGTTAATCATTTAAGAACATAATTTATGTTACATTCTTAGTACTTTACATGCTAAAATTGTTCAAAAGAGTATGCGCATTTTTAACAATTAGTTTGTTTCTTAAAATTGAAAATATAGAATAAATTTCTACATTTGAAGAAATCGTTTAATAAATTACTATTTTTCTGGAGAGTATTGAAGTTATTAACATTTAAAGACGTTAGATATGATAGTTTATGAAATATTTGCTAAACATAATCACAAATTACCATGATTATAACTAAATATAACTAAATCTCTAATTGGATCATTTACATGAAGAATATTATGGCCGAATTTCTATATGTGCTTTAGGTTTTTTCTTTGGAGTAAGTATGTAGTAGCCTTTAACTAAAACGTTGCGAGTTTCTACATTTAACCCGTATTTATTCAGAGTTTCCCTTAAATACCCCCAAATTACATGTTATCATCTTCTTAGTAATTGTTGTAATGTTATCAGTCATTTCCTTATTTCGTGGCATTCATAGGTTTTACTTACTTATGTATTCCACAGAAAAAAGGACATCACAATTTTTTTTTCATTAAAAGTACAAGCTGTATTCTAAATTGAGCTGTTCACAGTTTGACTCTACTTGTATTCTGCTTTTCTCTGTTCATTCCATTTGTATTCGTTTCTATTTTTTTTGAGAAAGCTCAGCTGAAAACATCAGCTGAGTTTTATTTTGAAAACTTGTCAAAAGCAAGCATCCCTCAATTTATAATACAGAGTTTGCTACACCTAACACATAATTATTCTAAAGCAACTGAAACTAATTAAATATTTAAGTTTAAATATTTAAAATGGCTAGTGCTAAAGTTAAAGACTACAACTGTTTAATTTGTGCATCAACTATTTCCAATCACAATATCAAACAAGTGTACAAACTAGATGCTCTCTTTCTTTTACAAATTTTACTAGAAATTTCTCAAGATAGCCAACTATTCAAAAATATACAAAACGCATTGAATTGTATAGAAATTTGTGACATTTGCACAAGTGAAATTAAGCAATGTAAAGAGATTTACAGTGAGATTTGTGAGAAAATTGAAAGATTTTGGGTATGTCAAAATAAAATTCTAGAGAAATTTTCTCAAACACCAAACATTCATAAATACAAAAGGGATGATTGGGTTTTCCAGTGTAGGAAATTTGTTAAAGATCGTAAGTTAATTTCATAAATATAACATAAATATCTATAAACTAAGATTCACTAACTGATCGCTTACATTTATATTGGAAATTTTACAGACGATTTTACTGGATTTGGGTATCCCTTCGCTGTTCAGGATTTAGAAACGTTAGAAATATCCTTTGGATCCCTACCACAACTATTTCAAGATGAAGTTAACTATGAAGCTAAGATCGAGCTTCCGGTCGTTGGACAAGAAAATACGGATAATCTTCAAATATCAGAGGATCCCCTGAACGATTTTACTTCACCTTCCAACCAGCCTTCTGAACAAGGTGAAAGTTTACCCATCAAACAAGAGCCAGAATCGGAACCGGAAGACGAAACCGCTGATATTCAACAAGATGAGGACTACCTGATGGATTCGGAAGATGATGATGACATATCATCCGAATACGATAGTGATTATGAGCCCTCGCCCTCCAAAAAAGCTAAACTTTCCCCAGCCCCCAAGAATTCTAGGAAAACTTGTGTAAAGCAAGTGAGTAGACAAATTACCCAAAATAAAAGATGCAGTAATCGTAATAAAATGAACATATCTGGAAATTATCCCAATTTCGAGCGAGATCCAATCACAAACAAATTTCACTGTACTTGGCCTAACAACTGCAGTCAACAATTTGTGGATAAACAATACTTGCAGTATCATTGGGACAGGCACAGGGGTACTCCTAGCCAAAAATGTGAGGAATGCACCCAGGCATTTTACTCTCACAGGGTTTTGGCTCGCCATACTCAAATGGAGCATCCCAAGAATGGCGACGAATTTGATTGTAAAAAATGTGGCAAGAAATGTCACTATCGGGAAGCCTTGCTCAAACATGAGAAGAGTTATCATTCGAAAAAAGAAGAGGAACGAAGAATGGCCAAGATGAAGAAAAAGGAAGAAGACCCAATTAAAAAGGATCCCTTGACAAACAAGTGGATGTGCTATTGGCCGGACTGTGACAAAAGTTATTTGGACCGAGCTGACCTAAACTTTCATTTGGATAGACATAAGGGAACTCCACAACAGAAATGTGAGGAGTGTGGGGAGGTCTTCTTTTCGAAAAAGCAGTTGGTTCGCCATACACAGAAGGAACATGAGAAGGATACGAAATATGAGTGTGAAATTTGTGGGAAGAAATTTGACACTAGTGATACCCTGCGCCATCATAAGGATTATATGCATTCTGAGAAGGGGACGGGAGTGGAGGTGGTTTGTGAAATTTGTGGGAAGACTTATAAAAAAGGTGGTTTGAAGAGTCATATGAAATATATACATGGCTCCGAGGAAACGGGTGAAGTTGAGAGGAAATTTGTTTGTCATTTGTGTCCAGGAAGGTTTAAGGATGAGAGAAGTTTGAAAAG
>JAQFZH010005874.1:0-10039 GCA_034695485.1 Entomobrya nivalis
CCAGGCAAATCTGACAATGGAAAAAAATAGAAGTGATGTTCGTGATTTTCAGAGGAATTTCTGGAGATTTTACCAAATAAAGCTATGAATGCTTAAACAGCACCTAAATATTTTACTGTATTTGACTTGGCAAGTGGCAATATTGGCTGTTGCGTTGTTGTTGTGTATGAGAATTCCCTAAACAAAAGAACATTTTTTTTAAGCAAGGTTACTTGAATTTGCATCATCGTCATCACCATCACTGCTTCTGGTAATGGATGACCTTTGACTGCCAAAAAATGTCCGTGAAAATCAATAAATAAAAAATAAGTAACTTCTGGGGATAATGTAGACGAGGATGCGATGTAGGAATCCAGGCATTTTGAATTTGAACTTTTGCTTATGAAATTCGGTAAAATATAGTTTCCAAGTAAAGTGGGGTATAGTATGAGTAGGATAAAAAATAATTGAAAATACCTATTGTTCGTTTCTTTTAATAAGTATAGCTACACATACATACATACATACATACATACGCGTTACGGATATTAAATTGTTATGCTATTGAAATTAAATATACATACAAATTAAACGCGTCTTGTTCACTTGATTATTATATTTGAAGATCAAGTTCATCGCTCCCAATCATCAGCTCCCTCTCACCCGGTTTCAAGGTGAAATATTTATGGATAGACACACACACAAAGCCAGTCAGGCTACTAGCTCGTAGCTGTGACACTTTTGAAATAGAATACTAAACAGGGAATATAAATGGACTGCTGAGTGACCGCTGAAATAAATACGTGCTTGACATATACATTGTTTACCTGTTTAAAGAGGAAAAAGATGGCGCGAGACGTACAGACTGGCAAAAAATATGGTTTGCGTAAGCAATATTTTCAGCAGCTACATACAAATTAAATTCCTGACGATGATGATGAATGATCACCCAGACAAAGATTAGTATGTCTATGGCTCATGTTTAAAACATGGAACAGTGTCTAATTATATATTTCTCATGTGCTTTATCCACGCCACCACAATATCACCAGCAGCATAGCCACTAGTTTAGTAGAAAAATAGACTGATGCTCTTATTCTTTTCTCTCATCTCATTTTCGAGAGTATATAGCCCATGGGCCGTATGCTAATAATAATAATAATCAAAATAATATACTAGAAGCGGTGGTGCATTGTAAATGCAATAAATAAGTATCAATTTAGGATTTTTTAGATTAAATACTACAAAATTAAAACGTACTATTTATGTTAAGTGAAATTTATGTACATTTTTCGTAAAATCTATTCCAAGTTTGAGGCAATATGAAACCCATGATGGCAATGGTCAATGGGTTGGGTTCAAATGTTAGGGCTAATTGCTTGGTATAAAGATCTGCAAATTTCTCCCACCAAAATCAGATTCAGTAAATCTTAGCCATGTCGGAGGAGGGACGAACAGACATGATAAACGAATTTAGTAAGCATCAATATGCATATATTTATCTTGCAAACTTGCATACTATTCTGTTACCCAAAATTCCAGTCTGAATCATGGCATAGAAAATTGAACATGTGATTATGTGATCAGTAATGATGAGGTTATACATATTCCAAAAACTGTTTACAACATTACAACTCCGGTAAAACCTGATTTGATATTACAAATTAACCTATAAGTTAGCAATGCAAATCTAGATGACATAATGTTACATGTTATATTGCACATAACACAATAAAAGTGAAAAAAAAATATCCAGATGAAACTCTCTGTGCACATAACGGGCAACTGCTAGCCAAAGATTGTTATTGAAACGTGACCTGCTCGACTTGGAGATATTTAGCAATATGAAAAAAATAAACTGTTTGACAGCTGCGCTATCTACCTGCATTTCTCAATCTATTTGATTGGAATTAAATTATTTTGTAGTATGTCAAGTCAGGTCAGTCAATCCGTTTGGATCCTCCCAAACTAATCCGTTTTAACAATGACGGTGATGACGTTATTGATAATGATAAGTAAATAGGGAAAAGAGAGAGGAGGGGGATAAGGACAAAAATGAGAATGAACACACGGCAGTAGTAGTGCGGTGGTGTGCTGAGGGTGATGAGGTAAAGGATTAAATGAAATTATGTATGCATGCATGCATATCATTGATAATGAGAAAGGCTTGAGTACCGAGTGATGAGATGAGTAGGTGGATATCCACAGTTAGGTAGACATGATTATGATGTGAATAATGCTTACGATGACATGGTGGTTTATGAGGATATCAATGTTTGAATTATGTATTTTTTATAGTGTGTTACGCTGAGCTGTTATACATTTTTATGAGGCGCACACTTGACATGATGTAATACCGTTTTCGCATTTGCATAATATGCATTAGATACAAGATATATATAAAAAAAAGTTATATTTGTACATCTGCGAAAAAAATGTGTATAAATAGACCATAGAAAATATTATGCATTACAGTGGCGACGATGATAGCAACTTTGCAGAAAAAAATACTTAAGTAATTCCTTTTCATTTGCCTTACGTTGCTAATATTGCAGCAAACAAGAGACATTCCTAAATCTGGATACACCGGTGATAACTTGATGAAAGCTGATCTATAGAATTCATTATTGCTAAACTTTGATCATGAGGATAAAAAATATACATTTTATAAAAGCACTGCTACTATTGAAAAAAACGTAATAATATAAAAACAGATTAGTGTGGTCTGGTGCGGTGTTTGTGACAAAGAATATGTTTTATTAAAAAATATTTTATCATGTAACATATGACATTGCATTATTTTTTCATCCTTAATTTTTCATTGGTTCACGGTTCACCGATGATTGCAAAATGGTATGTGAGTGAACTAGGCTTGCTGTGGTTTTAATGATGCTGCGAAGAAGCATGTAAATGTGTACATTTGCTGAAATATACTTTGATCTAATTAGTTAGTTAAATAGAAAAGGGTTGTAAACTAGCCATTATGATGTCGAATCAAAAAATGGCCAATCGTTTTGAATTAAAATAAGAAGACTTTATATCGAAAGGATAGAAAGAATCAAAATACACGTGTTAGATTGATTTTTGATTAAAAAATTTAAAGAATCATATTTCCCGATGCCAAATAGAGAAAAAAATCATTTACCAGCTCCTCAAATCTCACTAATAAATAGATAGTCAATAGTAGATACCTTCTTCGTGACTAAAAAGCTATAGCAAACAGCACAAAGTAAGAGCAAGTAAAGTTTACATTGTTTTTATTCCTATGAACATGAAAACAGTCTTCCTCTATCAAGAATAAATACACGTTGGCTATATATTTTTCCTAAAATAAACTGAGTTACACAATAATTCAATTCCACGAACACTCCCGAAATAAATCCAAGTGGTAGTACACAAATTTATTTGCCTAAGCTACTCTTTCTCCATTTGGTTGATTGAAGTAAATTTGGAAGCTACGAAATACAAGTAACAAGTAATTTTTTTCATGCATCGACAGGTAAAAGTGAGCAAAAAGATAATCAAAATCAGAGGATCCTTTTCCCAACCAAGTAACAAGCCTCATATCTTTATCCCTTTAGTGTGCATTTTATTTCCTGGTATTTTCAGATTATCGACATCGTCAAACTGTAAAACTTGTTTATTGCTCCTGTGAGGCTGAAAGCGATCGAAGAGAAAAAGACTACTCATTCGCCTTCTCGCTTGCTTTCCCCACAATGCACAACACCATTTTCCTCGCTTCTTTCAAGAAGAACAAATGCGAGCCTTTTAAAGTAATCTCTCTTTCGCTCTCTTTGTTGTTGAGACGCTGATGATTTTATCAGTGCACTTGAATTGATACAGGTAGTGCGATACCAGGAATGTATGCATGTGTGTATTATGTAATGTATGATCTGCCTACAGTGCAAATACTGTTTCTAGTGGTTAGCTAGCAGTTTTTTTTTGCAACAAAAACTGCTTTGCATGGCACAACGCAAACATATTCTACAAAAATATTGAACGACGAAAATGCTAATTTATGGAAGGTAATGTAATGTCAACGGACAGTCAGACAACAGAGTTTTTAGAAAATAACGAAAGATTCTCTGCTTAATAAAGAAAGATAAGGGCATGGACAGCATGATAGATTATGATGAGCCTTTTCCAGAGCCCTTGGATCATCTGGTCTTGCCTGGTCTTGGCTCTGTCACTTACTTTTAAGACGTTTTACGTTAACACAATGACAGTTCATGATTTCCACAGTTTTGTCAGAATTATTTTGTGGAGGCGGACTATATATTACATTGCACAATGTCACCTTAAGCCTTTCTCTCTAAAACGATTTTCTTAAATAAGCTTACGAAAATTCCATTATCAACAACAAACTTTCTTTTGAAACCATCAATTTAATGGGGGAATATACCAAAATTTAAATGAAATCGTATTAAATAAATGATGACTAATAATTATGCTCGTAATATTACACTACCCACGCATGTATGTATTTACTGAAGAACGTTATGGAGCTAAATCTGTATTATAAAAGTTAGCAAACTAACCAAACGAAAAAAACAAATCCCTTTTCTTTTGCCAGTTTCCATTTTATCGCCATTTTACCATAAATTTTCCACGCTGTAGCATTTTTATGCTATTGAAACACACTTACCACCATACAACACACATTTCAAACTACACAATACAAAAAGTGTAGTGAAAAGTTGTTTGTAAAAGTGCACTTGTCGTTGTATTGCGCTATTACGAGCTCAATTGTCTAGAAAAGAAGAAGAAAATTACCGCATAATATTTTGTTGTACTTTGTTTCTACAATATTTACATTCTCTTCCACTCAAAGTCAAACTCGCATCACACACGCCCTGCGTAATAATTTGGCAAGACAAGAAAAAAACAAAACTGGCCTTGACTTGAAGACGTAAAGAGAGAGAAAAAGTGTGTAAACACATTTTAAATGTACTACGACTGAACAAGCACACAAGTAGTGTTTGTGCTATTTATTTTCTGTGGTTTGTTTTTCTGGAAAAATGTGTAGTATTTTTAACAGTCCATAAAAAATACACACTTGTCCAGCTCCAGACCATTTGTTTGTTTCAGGGGTAAAATAAGATGAGAAAAAGAAGGAGAAGAAAGGACAATAGAGCACATATCATGACGACTAAAAAAGAGACAAGTAAAACGTAAAATGTTGGGTGTCGCTTTTCACATCTTTCACTCTTTCTTTTTTGTTCAGGATTTGTCTGCTAGGGTTTTTTGTTTTGAGGCTGACACTAAAAGTATGTGAGAGTGAGAATAAACAATGGAGAATAATAACAATATTGGGAATTTGTGAAAACAATTTGTTGCATGGAAAAAAGGAAGCTGGTTCTTCTGATTGTGGTGATGATGATATTTTATGTAACAAGCTAGAGCTGCAAGAGCACATCAACCATTTTGTTTATGTGTGTAAAGTGCACTCTTCTGTCTGATGTCTCTTATCAATTTGTCATGATGACGAAGAAAGTAAGAAGATGGCTCTTGGGGAAAGTAGATTATAAACTAATTAGAATATGCTTGCTTTGCTACTCCTCCTTCTTGTCAGTCTCTTCTTTCTCTCTGGCTGCTTACTCGGTCACATAACAACAAACGAACCTCAACAGATATATAAATTCAAGTGATCATGTTATATATGTATGCATTGCAGCAGCTGCTACTACAATGTAATGTATGCTCTTTTTTTATAGAAAACATGATCTTATTACTGTTTACTGTTATTTTGGCTTGGTTGCAGATTGCCCGAAAGGTTTTTTTTATTTTTGCAAAAAAAATGTGTCTACACTTTTCACCACAAAAAAACCGTTTCCTGTTGTTGGTTCTGGTTTTTTGGAAATGTTTTTTTGTTGTTGCTGTTACAGATTCTATTTACGATTTACGGTTAGTTTTCAGAAGCAGAGACGTAAACAAGTACAAAAGAAGAAATAAAGTGTTTTATTGGAATATGTTCATATGTTGGGAATGCTAATAGAATGTATATATGCATTTTCATGATGGCATAGCCATTCACAAATTTCGACTCTTTTATAAAAAAAATGGCAAATGTTTGGAAAGCCCTGCAAATTGAGATGATCAATACGCTTTTCGGAATTCCTGTAATGGCAATATAATTTGTATGGGATGTGATGGTGTTTACTTATAATATATTCAATATTGGATGAAATGGCATGTTCCAGAAACAGATGACCTTTAGATGCAGAATCCTTATTTTGTTTAGGGTCTGTAGTGTACTGTGTTGAGGATTTTTTTTTCTATTCCACGACCATGATGATGATGATGCGATGAGGCAGAAAAGAAAATGCGTAACTTTGTTGTCATGTGAATGAAAGAGAAGAGAGTGTCTCAGAATAGCTTTTCTGTTGGTGGTGTCGCAGGAAAGTTATGAAAACGTAAACAAAATTAATTTCTTCTTCATAATTTCTTGGAACATGAAGCTTTATTAGTGCTACTTCATTTTGCCAAAATATACGACGTTGTCACAAACAATCCTATAACCTAGCAGTGCAAGCTGTTTTTACGAAGAAAGAATGATAATAACATTACGTTATGCTACAATGGAAATGTGGAGCACTGTTACTGCATTGCTAGATCTGATTTGATTCAAGTTGCCCCGACAAATCTAATTTCCTAATTGTTCGCTTTTACTTTCAACCTTAACATTATCCCCATTTTCTTATCGTATTTTTGATAGTGAAGGTTGTCTTTCGGTCTAAAAAATGATAATGATGATGCTAATTCCGTGTGTCAGCTGCAAAACCATATTTTGGTGTAACATAACTCCACTGCGTGCTGGTATGTGGTATATTATTATTTTGATCTTGTCAAGACATGTTCAAGCAATTTTTAAACGTATTACGGAAGAAGAAAAATTGCTTAGTCGTTTTTTTATAATCTGCAATTTAGTAAATGGATAATTTTGTCAAAATATTTCAAGCAACAGAAAAAGACGAGCAAATATACTGCACGTTTTAGGAAGAAAAGCAAAGTCACAAAACACACTTATTTTTAAGAGTTCATTAGATTTGGAGGGAGAAAGCGTGAGTGTATTTAGTCAAGTGGTCTTAACAAAAAAAAATCTAGCTACCATTTTGCTAGTTTCCCATTTTGATTGAAAATGAATCGGAAAGTTAGGAAATCTCAGGATAGATTTTTTGGAGATAATAGAAGCCGGATCTCGTTTCTTCAAATAAATCGTTTTATTTAGTACGCAGTTTAGTGTACTAAAGTAGCGAAAACCAAAATTATGCCGTTTTGAAGTAAAAGCCCACCCCGTCTACACACAGACAAACATGATATTTTGTATTCCAGCTAGTTTAACTTTCGCAACAGTCTTTTCCTTCCTCAATTTCTTCTTCTTGAAATCAGTGCAACGGATCTGAGTCAATCTCCAAAAAAAACCTAAAGTTCAACAAAGTTTAAACGTTGTTCCAAATCAAAAAAGGCAACAAAGTTTGGAAACAACACTTAAAAATTGTCGACAGTCTACAAGACACGCGTAACAAAAATTGTGTAGCATGTAATGTTTCCAAGGAAAAAAACTACTTTCATTGTTCACTCCAATCAAACATGACATGACATAATAATAATGAAAGAAAGAGTGGGTTAAGAGGAATAAGAGGAACGGGGAAATCTTGTTATCCACGGATTACTTACACAATAAATCTATTAGGCACACAGGAAATGCCAGGTCAGGCTGACATGATAACAATGGTAGACTAAGATTCCAAAGAATAGACACTTTTACCTCAAATTACACATAAAAACCATTGTCATTAGCCTTAACCATTATCCCCACCCAATTTCAGGCGTTGGATCATTGCTTTTGTACTAGTAGTGTTACTATCTATTGTTTTTTTCCTTGATATTTTTAAAAGCTGCTCAACAGGTGACAAATGACAAGGCATAATATTCTCACTTGTTTTTATCTACTCATACCCAAAATTGTGATTCAAAATCTGGAATAAAGATAAATCAGTTCTGTTGACTAAACTGTCTAAACTGACTTGTTTGTCGCATGCCGATCAATTGATTGTCAATCCCAATAAAACTCTTTTTGTATTCTCGACACATTTGTTTGTCACCAACATCATCATCATCCATCCACTCCTCTTTTGCTCTCCACTCAATTCAATTCACGCAATTAATTCAACCACTTTTTTACACAAAAAAAAACTTGGATTGATTGCATGAATACATGTATTTTTGTGGTTATTATTGTGCACGCGTTACAAGTGCAAATAAGTTGACTTTTGGAATTTGAATTTATAAAAAAAAATGATGAAGGTGAATTAAAATGATAATTTAGTTTATGAAGTAGCTGATAAATATACAAGAATGTTTTGTCGTAAACAATTATGTTTAAGTGTAAACATGTATGTAAATTTGCGTAATTTTTACAAATTTCTTACAAAACACCAAAACTTTAAGTTTCTTTATGATTCTACTAAAGATGCTAATTTGTTGTCTTGGTAAAAATGTATGGTCGTCATCATCAGGCAGGAGACCATCCATCCGCATTTAACGATTTTTCCACTAAAATGGGTGGGTAGGTCTAAATCTAAAAAGGTGTACTTATTTATTTATTCCTTTGACGCAGAAGCATACACTTATCATTCCTGATATTTAATTGATAATCCATGCCTTACTTTCCATACATTATTTACGTAACCATGACAAAAAAGTAAGTGTACAACTTGAGATGAGATAGTATATTTACTACATTGTCATCATCCATATGTATGTATGAATGGATGTATCATGCATAATAATCTGTGTCAGTAAACGTAAATATAAAAATATTTTTGACGAGCATGTGATATTTGAATGTTATCTCATCTTCATTCTTCATTTTTTTATGCCAAACAACCATGAAAATATATTGGTTTACTGGCTGCTGCTGCTCCTATTACTACTTCTACTTATATTTATATGCTTCTGGCAACTCCGACTTTTTTTTGTTGACTTGGCTTATTCCACGCAAGCAAACACAAAGCAGAAACCTGCACCAGATGACTGATGACGAAGGAATTGTAAACGAAGATGATAAAAAAAATACTCTGTCTCAAAAAAAAAACTTATGAATATTTTAGCAGGTGCGAACACACAGTGCGATCCTTTCATTATCACACAGACTGGAAAAATAGGTATATGTACTTACATTTCATACATATCATTTCAATAATAATGACTTGGAAAAAAGGTAAAGAAAAAAACATGTGGTTGCGATATGCACATATGCTATTTTATAAGTACTACCTACCTTATATTGTACATATATATCTCCTCTCCGGTTCGTTCGATGCGATGCGGTAACGAAAGCAAAAACGGTTTGCGCTCATACACAAAATATTTATCCATTCATGTTATTATTATAATCATGCCTAAGCGCGAGCATCACTGCCTCCAAACTATGTATGGGCATTCCATGTTGAAATATTTAATCATCAAGTATGGTTTCAAGTGACGTGACTTTGATGATGATGATACAGCAACGTAGTATATGTAGCATGGAAACTAAAATATAACAAAATATTGCAAACATTTTTTATGACCATAATATAATGTACTTATGAGTAGAAAAATTGAAAAAATCTCCCATTATCTTTTTTCAATCATTCCAGGCAACTCGGCAAACACGAGAGAGAACACGTTGTCAATTTTACTTCAAATTTTGTTTTTGTGGTAAATATCTATATTTACGATGTGAATGTTGAAAATGCTCCAATTTAAAACATTTTCTACCAAACAAATAAAAAATATGAAAACTGTAAAATACTATAGCTGGCATGTGATTAAAATGAATGACAAACACACACACACACACATCATATTCGAAAACGGAACAAAGCAATGGTACACAAAAATATATTATAATATTGCTTTTTTTAAACTAGCAGACAGACGCAAACAATTTAAAACATATTTGAAAAAAATCATAGGCAGTAATATTTTATCATTTTATTTTGCTGCTTGTGTAGCTCTCATCATCACGGTATAAGTTTAAAGTGTTACTGTTGATGATAATGTTGAAAACGAA
>JAQFZH010005875.1:0-10039 GCA_034695485.1 Entomobrya nivalis
TCACTAGGTAATAGACTGATATTTTTGATTTTATATGTGAAATGGAGTTAACTTTTGATTTTCGGAACTTCAATAGTGCGCATCACGCATAAAAGTTCTCAAAGTTTCCTAATTTTGTATTGTCAATTTTGTGATAGTGACTATTATCAGTATTAACTCTTGTCATGATGAAGCCAATAATTTATCTTGGCATCATTGCCTTGATTCCATTAATATTAGCTAAGGAGTACGCCCATTCGGATCAGCATGCAAATTCAATAGGTAAAAATTAAGTATTTAATTTGGATTTATAGAATTATACCACGTCAAGTTAATTTTACATATTTATAAGACAACTTTGATTTCTTACGTAGCTTTTAGCGGGTCGTCTTATGGAGCTTGTAGAAAAAGGCACCCGGAAAATCGCAGTTTACCCGGAGGGGCTGAAGCTTGCGCCAGTCATAAACCGTTGAAAGTGAAGGGTATAGAAAAGGCAGGCAAGCGACTTTGTTCGGATGGATATGAATATTGCTCGGTTTCTCATAAGTCCCTTCATCATCTTTCCTGGAAAACAGAGGCGATGCCAGAATCCTGTTTCGGTTTTCATTACAGGTTAATAAAGTTCATTTTAGAAGCACTACATAAAACTAAAGAATTAACAATGAACTGAAATGTGATGAAAAATTGTATTTGTATTAAATAGAAAGAACAAGTTCGCTGGATATGGACACAAGTGCCACCGCAATCTCTACTTTGACGGACTTCTTTGCTGTCCTTCCAACAATTACAAAACGAATCACAACTTGCGAATCGAATCAAACAAACTCAAACATCATCGTCAATTGAAGAATGCGCCGAACGATAGCAATAATTTCTTGAAAAAATAAATTACACAGAGCTAGTTAGTTAATTGCACTAACTTGCATACATGCATACCAGTATTCTTTCCAAAATTGTAAAAAAACGTTCATTTTTGGACATTAAATATTAACATTCGACAAGTGACATTTCCGAAAAACGAGAGGTAGAACAAAGAGTTCCTATCTTGATATGCTCTCAAAAATCTTCACATAGTACTTAGCAATTTTTTATTATTATGAAATTTAAGATTTTAGGGATTTTATTTGTTTATCAGACTATATTTTACCGGACCATCAATATGTATAGCTTTACAGCCTCATATTAATTAAAAATACCCACTGTAGGTTTAATCTTCTGCAGATATGTTGATGATTTCTCTCTATAAACAATAAATGCTTGTGTAAGTACACACGATCAATTCGTTTTCGTAGTTGGAACTTTGGAACTTGTAATTTGCGTTAAAAACAACAACAATTGTATTAATTTAAGTACATTAGCCCTTTAAACTACAAGCAAATTGGGCAATCAGTGTCGATTTGATTTAGGTAACATAACTATGTATGGAATGATTAAATAATTCATTTTTAAACAACAATTCAAAACACTTATAACTTTATAAGTAATTTATATTGTATACCATTATCCTACTATCTAGTATAAAAAGCAATTAAATTAAATGAACTCGAATTACTATACTACTATTCATTGCAAGTGCAATTACTATAATTAATTTCTATCACAGTATTCTGAAAGCATTATAAACTTGAACCTCTGATGGCGTAGATGTTGCATTGAGATTGAGACTCAAAAGTGCATAAAATTCCATGAAAAAGTACGTTACAAAAATACATACATATATTATGGTTTATTTTAATGCACCATAATGGCATGCATGGCCAAACTCTTCAATTCTTTTGCATGAAAAAATGGGATATAGGCAAAAATCTAAATTCTTTATTTTATTCTTTGTAAATTAACTAATGATAAGATTGCAAAAAAAGTAAAAATTACACTTTCACAAGTGCTTTCAGTTAAATACCACTTATCACAGGTATGGTAGTGGTGGTACACAATTCAAGCGTTACATGCTTGAGCACACAAAGAAAACATAGAGTTATCTGCTGATGTTTGTTGTGTACCGGGAAAGGGAACCAATTTACTTGAACACTAACACAACACTTGCACTTGTTTGTTTGTTGTGAAGAATGACTTTGATCTTCTCAGTTCACGTTTTCCAAGCACATGTATTTACAATGTAAATTTTTACATCTGTGCGAATGTGTGTTTTGATCTTTGTGAGAATTCAACAATTAAATGACAATGGTATTTTGCCATTGGACGATTTAGTGTTACAACTACAACCGTGTATAAATACATTTAAGTACAAATTCAATTGGATAATTTAAAATCGACAATTTTGTTAATCAGTTAAGTTAAGTTTCTACATCCTTTTCTACACTAGCATGTTTGTTAGAACGTCTGATCTGCTGAATCAGGTAAAGGTCATTAAATCAAGATCACAATCTCATTCTTGTATTGTAAAGTAAAAAAAGGAATGAAATGAAGGGGTTAATAACGTATTTTTTCTTTGTTAACGCAGTGATTGTTCTTCCTATCGATTTGAAAACATAAACAATGTCACAACAAGTGGTGCAAAAACTTTCCAATGCTAAGCAAAAGTTAAGCTTGGGGGAAGTGAAGAAAGCAGAGAAGGAAAAAGAAAAGGAGAAGGCTTCCAATGTTCGCCGAGTTGTCAGAAATAGTGTTGTGAATCCCGATGATTTGGAATGGTATTTAAAATAAAATTGGACCTTTGTTATTTTGTGTAAATTGATATGTTGTACTTTCAATGATATTTTATGATGCTTTTTAATTTGCAGGCCATACATATCTGAAGAAGATGAGAAGGAATTGATAGACGTTTTAGCTAGGTAAGTTCAATTTTTTTTATCCCAATCCATAGCCACCATCATATCATAATACTCGTAATAGAAAATATCTGTAAAGTATAATTTTCTTGTCATTTACAGAGAATTAACAGCCCTGAGTATACCAAATATTAACGTTCCATTAGAACAAATCAAGAAAGTGGATCAGGGTGACAGAAGACAATATCGACATATATTTTTCACCCAACACGCTTTGGAAGTTGGATTTGACACTGCCAATTACACGAAATTGAGGTATAAGATGGTTTATTTATATTTATCGGCTATATCAGATGTGTAGTTCAAACAATTTTTTAAGTGATTTAATTCTGAACTTTAGAACTGACATTTCGATTGGGGCTAATTGTGTATCGAGAGGCATTGACCAGAACATCATCAAAGCTGCTATAATTGAAAAAGATGTTGAACCATCTATAATAACCAAAATGTTAATACCCGTTGCCAGATCCAAAGATATACCAATAATTGCTGTGCATGGCTTAAGCGAAACGTGTCAGAAAGTATTCAAAACGAAATGTATAGCATTTGGATTGAAGGTATACTTTTGAGTCACAAATTTCCCGTCGCCATTCAATTTCTATTTTTTACATCATATCCTGCATATTAAATAATTAAATGTTTTTCTTTTCAGAGTAACTGCGTTGACATCAGCCATCGGTTCTACAGATTATTTTCCCTAGTTTGTTCAATCCATGAAAAGATAAGCAAGGTCAATGAAAAAGCCGCGTTGGCGTATTATGGTGCAAACCCAGATCCAAGATTATCCAATACTCCCGAGTCTAGCGATCCTGATCAGAAAAAAACGAACCAAAAGCGTAAACCAAAATCTGCAGAAGTTTTTAAACCACCAAAAGTGCGTAAAGTTTGAGAGTTATATGATACATTTTGCTCAAATCAATTCCTGACTCGAAAAAAGTACGTTTAATAGAATAGTATAATTTTACGAGACGAAAAATATTTAGTAGGGCTCTTTATAGTAAAGTATTTTTCCACTCGGTGTATCCTAAAAAAATCTTATAAAATAATATTGACTACCTATTTATGTGATAAAATGTGCTGATACACCGTATCGTCATCACCAGTCGCTAAATCTGCGTAATAAATACTGAATTTTGTATTTCATTTTCCATCGCGAGTGCAGTACATTCACACCTTTCCATTCCTTGTCTGTTTACAATCCACGCAAATTTTAACTCATTATGCCTTATATATTTACGATTTTTTTGCGATTTTATTGTAATAATATATAAAATTCTGAGGGAATGCATCCATTTACGTTGTGAATATTTGATAATTAATTTCAAAATCATGTTTTTTTCTATTGGTAGTGGATCCTGGATATTTTTGGGAAACTTTTTACTTTTTAGGTTACATTTTTATTATAGCACGCATTGCATATATGCTATGGTATGTAAGATTTTGTGTTTTTATACATGCATACAGATAACTCTATACACGGAAAAGTATAAATCCCCATTCACTATTCCCATTCCCCACTTATTCGACGAGCATAGCGTTAGCATTGCTTTACTTGTTGTGGATGTGAGTTGTGAGCGTGCATGGTTCTTGAGAACGTACTTTCCTTTCCCTTCTTCCCCAGCGAAGTTATCCTTGTCACACCGTGTAGCCCCATTTTACTCTGCTCCCCACACATTATGAGTACATACTGTGAGGATTCCTTCCCCCCACACACGAAAAGCTATTCTATGCTTGCAGTATGGCATTTTCCCACTACACTGAACTGAACCCAGTTCACGTTTACAAAAACACTAATCGTGTAAATAAAAGAAGGTTTGTTGTAACACGTATTTTTTGTTGTTTTACGTCATTCTTTTGAAAAATATTTTTCTGAAAACTAATTTTTCCTTCCATCTAAACAATCCAAATTCATCTCATTTTTGGCAGTAATTGTTACTCTCTTTGTTTTATTTTTATAAGTACGCAATGTATTTTCCATTTAGAATTGTACAACTATTTTAATGCAATACAGAATCACCAATTGTTTGTAGCAAATTGGCTTATAGTCTCACAATTAAAGTACAATTTCCATTTCCATGCAAAAACGTGAGTAATATCTCAAGTTACCCCACATCACACACACAACGTGAATTTAGACCTAATGGGTTGTTATGTGTTATGCATGGAGGTACCTAAGTATTATACAAAAACATTCATTGTAATTTGTAATGATTGTATTCTACGCAATATACCACGTAGCGCTTAAGCGTACACTTTACTTACCCACATTTTTGAAATTTGTAAAATAACAAAAATATTTGAGCGTATCAAGTAATGTTCCCCGTCCTTTTACAAGTTTGCTGGGTAATTAGCAAGTACATAAAGTAAAGACAAAGCTTACAACAAATACATTACCCCTCCCCCAAGCCACAACCAAAAGAACTTTCATTCCCAATTCCAATTTCATACAGGCCTACTACCAAACCAAACCAGCACGAGTTTTTTTTATCAGTTTTATCAGTTAAATAACTACGTGGATGGATGTATGCATCACCAACAAGTATAAAAACACTCATATTATATCGTACGACGTATCCTATAGAAAATAGAGGTAACATCGTACGCATTCACTTGCCTTGTTCTCCTTTACAAGGAAACTGAGGATGGCTGGGTTTCGTGGTGGGTTTGGGGAATAGGTCGGTGGTAGTGGTAGGTAGACAGGCATGAGAAAAAAATAAGTTTTTGAGAATAAAAACAAGTATAAGTGTAGAATTTTGCGGTGGTTGAGTTGGACTTGGCCAGGCCAGCAGCAAGGATAATAGAGGAGAAGGCAAACCAGCAGAGTAATATTACACCACCCAACCAACCCAAGACCCCAACGAACGCTAACCCAACAACAAAGCGAAAAAAAAGAACTTATATTTTTTCTGCTGGCTGCAGAATAAGAAGGGAATAAAATACAAAGTAGTAAGTAAGGCTTGTTTTGTAGTGAACGAACGAAAAGGAGAAGGAGGCCATCCATCCATCCATTAGGCGTATACGACGGAGTTGTTCTCTGCTGGCAGCATATTTTTAAGCTCTTATACAAAGTTATACGACATGTAACACATATATACATACCACCATACCCTTTCCACGCTTCCCCTCGTGTTCCCCCACGAGATCACGAGAGCAACGTTACTGGTCCTCCCCTGCCAGCCTTCTCCCCTCTGGCAAAGAGACGATGGCGACGACGATAATGTTGGATGAGGAAAAAACTCCTCTGCAGAGCATAGCTACAAAAAAAAAGTTTACCACGACGGCACAACGAAAACGATGTAATACTCTGTTATTCTATACCACTTACTTTTCTGTATGTTCATTATAAGGATTCTCCTCTCCTTCTGAACTGAACCCAGTGCTGGTTTGGCTCTACGCGTCGACGATGTTGATGATTCTCGTTGTGTTTTGTGCTAGTGGTGGGGGGTGCCTGACTTGCCTCTGAGTGAGCACAAGATCTTTTATGGCTTACTGCTGTAAATGGCATGGTGGATGGTGGCAGTGGCAGTGGCAGAGTGGCAAGCAAGCAACGAATTATGACTACATGGACGTGTAGTTTTTTTTTGCCACTTGCAACATGCTGATCCTCTCCTATGAGCTCCGGTTACTCTCCCCATTCCATTCCCCTTTTAGTTTGCATCAATGTTCTTCTCCCCCACGTCCAAGAGTAGAGAGAACATTACGCCTCGCCTTTTGGTTACGTGGGTTTACTCGCTTTGCGATGAGAGTTGTATGGATAAAGGGAGTTGATGAACACGAAGGTCTTTTCTCTCCTCACTGCCTGCTAATGTCGTCGTATCTCTCTGCTTGTCTAAAAGCAAGCTAACAGCAACACCCCTTTTCCCCTCACGTAAGTGGTCGTCATTTCAGTGCTGCGTCGAGGTTCATTCTGTTCGGACATTAAGTTACGAGACTGAGTCATCCAGATAGCACACAGAGTCTTTGGCGTGGAGAACTATAATTGTTCTAACTAATTGTTATAGTAGATTGTAAAGTTATCAATTCAATTGTTGCTTATAGCTGAGTTATCAGTACTTATCCAGTTTTCTTGAAAAAAAGTGTATCAATTTGTTCCCCCCGGATCGGATCGATCGATATTTGACTTGGAAATAGGTAAACAATCGTTTTCCCCCTTTCTTTCCTGCTTTTATATTCCAGCATATCATTTGGTTTTCAAAATTTCTGAAAAAAATTGCATCTTATCTTCCATAAAATCAGGAACTCAGCTAGCTTTTCAAAGATTTTCATAAAAAAATTAGCCTTATCTACCTGAACAGTACTTTGGGGCTGGCTGTTAAGAGTAGTTTGCAATTTGGCTTGGGTCTAAAAAAAATACTTAACGAAGGAAAGAGTAAAGGTTATCTCTCGCTATATCTCAATCTTCTCAAGTCGCTCAACGGGGTTTCATATTGATCAAGGTAAAAATATCATCAAACGGATGAAGTTCGTCATTCGTGTAGACAGGGCAGGGACCATCTAATCTGCGAATGAACACAATTGAGCATAGCACGCATGTGGTGGTAGGAGACCTTCTGTCGTTTCTTGTTGTGTAGTTGGTGGTGTTAGGAGAGGAGTAAACAAAAAGGCGATCTACTTGTAGGATTTTTTTTGGCTGGCCATCATACTCACTTGATCAAAAACATTTTCGTTTGCTTATAAAAATGTTATGAAGGATCTACCACCACCACCACCTGAGCTGAGGACTTGTGAGGTTTGAGGAACACAAGATTATCCTCTTATTTTGCGATGATGATAAATTATATTGTAGGTTCCTTTTTACAAACAAAGCACTTTAATTAAATGTAATGCTACTTTGTAACGCGAGCTTCATGAAAGAAAGGTTATCCTGGCCTGAGTGCTGGGTGCTGCATGGCATAGAGAGCTACTTCTTGATTTTGATGGAGCTGGCATCATGGCATGCTGACTGGCTACAGAGATTGTGAAGGTTGCATGGGATATGATGTGTTAAACGATCGCTTTTAGTATACGCAACTATGAGAGATGTGATGTAATGCGTGGGTACATTCATACATACTATAGTTTAAAGTTTAAACAATCTTGGAAGCCTTAAAGGTAGGGATATGGAATCTTAGCTTAACCAGCGACACAATAAAAGTCGTAAATTACTAACTTTTTTTTACTATCAGGTGATACTACGTGGTACTAGAATGGCTGAATGATAGCGATAAGTAGTTGGTGATATGAAAGAAGATTTATATCTTTGTGTTATATTCATGTATGTATAAAGGTACTAGAATCAGCCAGCACGCTACGCGAGCAGCTTAAAACGGTTACCCTAGCCGTTTAAAACACTTTCTTAAGTTGCCCCAGGCTTTTAAATCATTTCCTCAAGTTGTCCCAGGCTTTTGTAACATTTCCTCAAGTGGTCCAGCATTTTATAGCGTTTTCTCAAGTTGCCTCAGGCTACTATAGCATTTTATCAAATTGCCCCAGCCTCTTTAGACATTTTCTCAAGTTGTCCCAGCCTATTCTGACATTTTCTCAAATTGCCCCAGCCTCTTTAGACATTTTCTCAAGTTGTCCCAGCATATTCTTACATTTTCTCAAGTAACCCGAGCCTATTCTGACATTTTCTCAAGTTTTCCTAGCCTATTCTGACATTTTCTCAAATTGCCCCAGCCTATTTTAACATTTTCTCACATTGCCCCAGCATATTCTAACATTTTTACAATTTGTCATAGCCAATTCTAACATTTTCTCACATTGCCCCAGCCTATTCTGACATTTTCTCAAGTAACCCGAACCTATTCTGACATTTTTTCAAGTTGTCCCAGCCTATTCTAACATTTTCTCACATTGCCCCAGCATATTCTTACATTTTTACAATTTTTCATAGCCAATTTTAACATTTTCTCAATTTGTCCTAGCCTATTCGAACATTTTCACAATTTGTCCTAGCCTATTCTGACATTTTCTCAAGTTTTCCCAGGCTTTTAAAGCATTTTCTCAAGTTGCCTCAGCCTTTTATAACATTTTCACAATTTGTCCCAGCCTATTCGAACATTTTCAATTTGCCCAACCTCACACTTAAAAAGTTGTATGAGTTCACTACTCCTCGATATTAGTTTTGCAAGCGAGCTAATTCATTTGCTGTGTTGTGTTTTTGATATGATGACGATGTAAAGGCAGTGAAGTGATATGGGGTCATTCACTATAGGTGTATGCAGAATGCACTTTTCTTTAAAAATGAGTAAGTGCATTCATACAGTCACCTTTAATGTATCGCAGTCTTACGTAGAGTTTGCTGCATAAAAATTCCCCACTCACTACAACGCACGTATGCTATAGAGGACCCCATTGTAACACGTCGATCAGCGTATATAATATAGATGTGTATAGGAATGTATATGTATCAAGGTATGTATGTACATTTTGTGTACATATATATACTTGCATTATAGATATGAGCGAGCCAAGTAGTACCATATAACTTTTGTGAGTCGATAATTAGAGAGGGGAGATGTATAAAGTGGTGTTGGGGATGTAGTGATGAATGATGATATCCAACATCCAACCATGTGAGCACAGAGATGAGATACCAAAAATCTCGTGTGTATCTTCCGTACGTTCGAATTCTTACGTGACGCGGTGACGGCGTCACCGGGCAATTTCAAAAACTTTCAGGGCAATTTGATGATTTTAGGGCTCCAGGGCAATTTTAAATATTTTCAGGGCAATTTAACAACAAAACTCAACAACCAATTCCAGCAGGGCAATTTCAGGAAAACTTGCTCAGCATGGTCACCAGGGCAATTTCAGGGCTCCAGGGCAATTTAGGGGTTTCAGGGTTTTCAGGGCAATTTCAGAAAAACACGCTCAGCATGGTCACCAGGGCAATTTCAGGGTTTCAGGGCAAAATGAGGTTTCAGGGATTTCAGGGCAATATCAGAAAAACAAGCACGCTCAGCATGGCCACCAGGGCAACTTGAGGGTTTCAGGGCAAAATGAGGTTTCAAGGATTTCAGGGCAATATCAGAAAAACAAGCACGCTCAGCATGGCCACCAGGGCAACTTGAGGGTTTCAGGGCAAAATGAGGTTTCAAGGATTTCAGGGCAATTTCAGAAAAACAAGCACGCTCAGCATGGCCACCAGGGCAACTTCAGGGTTTCAGGGGAAAATTAGGTGTCAGGGATTTCAGGGCAATTTCAGGAAAACACGCTCAGCATGGCGACCAGGGCAATTTCAGGGTTTCAGGGCAAAATTAGGTACCAGGGCAATTTGAGGAAAACTT
>JAQFZH010005876.1:0-10038 GCA_034695485.1 Entomobrya nivalis
CGTATATGAATAAGGTAATTAATAAATTTTATACATGCAGACTGATAAGATTCCGTGCTGTTGTGTTACGTCAAACTGTATTGAAAAATGCACAGTCTGCATATATTTCTCTCGTTAAAAAAATGTTCAACCCGTGCCAAAAGTGAGCATGCAAAAGCCTGGCTTCTCGAGCTTTATTTATTACGTAGCTGAAAGCGAAGCTCAGCGGAGTATTGACTTTAACGCGTTTGCCTGTCCGTCTGTCACCACGATAACTCAAGAACGCGTTGACAGATTTCGCTCATATTTGACATGTATGTAAGTCACTATGGTCAAAAAAAGAACCGTATTGATTTTAAGCTCCCTAGGTCAAACCCAAAGGTCAAAATTCAAAGACGAAAGTTTTCAACTTGTACATATTGTAGATTTGAATAGCGCAATCGAAACCTCTGGTCGAGTAGATCACGACTAATGTATCACTTAAAGTCAAAGTGACCTTGATAGGTCAGGTCAGAAATCAAGGTCAAAGGTCGCAATGTTAAACACATGTCATGTGACATCATTCGAAAGCATTTTTCATTGGCAACAGCAATGACCACGACCACCCCTAGCGTCGTTATAAGTCGCATCGTTTCAGCTACGTCGTTATGATCGCTCTTACAGCGGGTTTATTTTAAAGAATATGGGAAGCGGGTTTCTTTGACGCAATCAACAACCTAAGTCAATTGGCTGTTTACTATTTCGAAGTGAAAATAATAGTAGTACATCAGGTCAAGCACAACACAATTATCATCATTCATCATGCAATCAGTCCTGATTTGGTGAGTCAGAATAATAGTAGTTACTAAGATTATATATATAACTTAATTTTAATGAAACCATGTCATATTGGATTATACAGAAGTAGCTGTTGGAGCGGTAGTGGCCCTTTGGCGTAACGGCCGATTTGGGATGGGGGTCCGCGCCGCGGATCTTCAGTTTGCGGCCGGCTACGGCGAAGGAGGAGAGGCTCCGGGTCCGGATGGAGGGGAAGGTAATAAAAAATCTTTTATTTTAAATAGACTTATGGCACGAAGTTGAGCAACTTTTGTATACCAGTGAAACATTTATTGACCAATATATCAAGGAATAAAATTTCAATATCTTGTTTATTTTGTTTTTATAGTGGTTCATGGAGTTAACCGCAGGTTGGAGGACGATGGCTGGGACTGTGGAGGAATTGGGCGGGCACTCCTTGGCTTCTTCGTTGGTAAGTAACAAGAACAACAGCATCGAGAGAAAAAGCCAAGACTACGAATACGAACATAATGATGATTTGTTTTATTTTGTTTTTGTATGCATTGTCTGTTGTATGGTATTATATTGAAATTTAAATTATGTAATGTAAATTGTAATGATTCCTTCAATTTTCAGTTCTTATAGCGAACTACATCGCTGCCAGTTGCCCAATATTTGGGCAAGTCTTCCGCGTCGGGATGTTGTTGGCGATGGGGATGGGAGCCCTAATTCGGCGTGCTGGTCGTCGATGTGGCCAGTAGGCCTTTTGTATTTTAAATAAATAAAATAATAATTTTAATTGCTTTGCTTTTTGCTTTGAATGTGTTATGTAGTTTATTTCTTTAATGCATACTATTTATTTATTCCTGCACTTTATACTTTCACTTTCTTTGGCTGAGAATAACTTCTAAAATTAGTCATAAGATCAACTTTTTAACAGAAATGTTATATAGAAGATAATCACGGGTTTTAAGTGTTATATTCTGTTATATTCTGTTTTAAGTGTTAAGAAATGTTATATTCTGTGTACAGTATTTTTTTAGATCAATGCATGAAAGTATCTTTTAATTATTACAGCTTACAGCATTTTGAATTATATACTTCAACTTCAATTAAATTTTAATATATAATACATACATTTTCTATACAGATAAATGTTTATTTTTTGACTACTCTTGACCATTGGCTACAAATTCTGACATGTTGGAATTTAGAACGACTACTGCCTGCAGGTATATCTGCCTTTGTTTGCTTTTGTTATATTAGGCTATAAATGTGCGGAATATTTCAGGCTCATCCAGTTCAAGTTCGTCAGGTACGTCAACATACTGATCATCATCTAATGCAAACACAGATCCACTTTCACTCTCACGTTCTCGTGCAATTTCAAATTCTTCCCATTCTCTTTGCTCCTGCTCGGCATCTTCCTGCAAATGAGCTTCTTGTTGTGTTGTAAGTGCTTGTTTACGCGGAATGTTAGAATCAGTGTCTACAGTCGTTGGGTTTTTGCGTTTTTTGTGCGGAGCACTTCCAGTTTCATTTGAGTGTTGCTGGTTGTAAAAAGTGGAAATTGATTTTAAATGGTTTTCAAACGTTTGGAGTTCAGGTATTTCATCCACAAGATGTAGCCCAGCCAATTGTAGTCGGTGCGCTGCGCAATGAAGCAAAAAGAGTTTTTCTTTATCCCCAAATAAATCTTCAGAAAGTATAACTCCAAATCCATTATCCCGCCCAGTAAATGTGGCAGCGCCATCTGTAATGCAGGCTCTCAAATTTCTCTTCATGTAATCCCAGAGATACGGGACAATAAATTCTTTGGAGTCTTTATCCATTGCTTCCTTCAGAGTATTTAGATATCCTTGAGCAGTTACATCAACGCCTAATGGTAACATACGATAAAAGAAAGTTTTCAGGGAGTCTCCCTCTAGCGTTTGGATAAGTACTGACATAAAATCATTCCCCTTCTGGTCCACCCCTGTGTCGAGTAACAACGCCATAGGGCGATCAGTTTTTGTTAGATACGTGAGGACTAATCGGTGGTATTCTCTGGATATATGATTAGCCATTCTTGTCGCCGAACTTCTATCCAAATGATGGTTGAATTGAAGTTTGTGAATGTCCAGTTTCTTGAATAAGTCCATTAATTTGCTGTGGGAAGCAAAGGGCTAATACATTTTCGCTTCAGCGTATATTGTAATTAACATTTTGGCAGTGGCGATCTTTCCTTTTCCCAGTTTTTCTAGAAGTGTCTTCTGTTGTCGACCAACAGCTTTCTCAAAATTTTCGTTAGTTTTCTCTGCTTCTCGAGCAAGTACCGCTTTATGTAATACTTTGTGTACATGATCTCGGATACTATCTCGAAATTGTTTCTCGTTGGGGAAAAGGAAACCCTCATCATTTGCAAGTTGATTGGGTACTTTCTGAATAAGTGGATCTTTCATTCCGGCATTACAAATCCGACATCTGAACTTGGAAGTAGCTGGGGCATGAACATTAGGCATATATTCCAACCAAGATTGAAGGTTTAAAGGTGCCTTAACTCTGTTGTCTTCTAAAAATTTGATAGGAACCAGTTTGCTCTGATGCTGTTTGACCATTTCCACCATAGTGTTGTACGCCAATCGTTGCTGTTCTTCTTCAGCAGCTGGATTGCATTCCGGAGTAGTAACTGCTCGTTGGTTATTTACTGCAGGCCCAGTTGTTTGGCTACAGGATTCAGACCCTCCACGTGCTTCAAAAATTGTTTCCAGGACATTTCTTTCTTGCTCAGCAAGAGTTAGTGTCGAAAACACAGGAATATCGTGATTTCGATAGGACATAATTGAATTCACAAATTGGTCTACGGTGCGCGCTGGTGAAAGCAATACTTCAGCTTCCGTATTGTCATCGCCATCAACCCCGGGAATGCCTGCACTTAATTCGCAGCCACCTTTAAGTAATTCAGACCCTTGTTGTGAAAGTATTATATCAGGACCGAGTGTTCCCATATTCTCTGATGCGTATTTCATCATTATGAAATCAAAGCCACAGTCACAATTTTTCTCTGCATTTGGTGTCGGTTTGGCAATTTTAAATGCCTCGGGAAAAAACGGTTTCATTAAATCCGTGCATCTGTTTACAGAGTATTTTACAATCCTAAAGGTCGGCTGTTCATTTTCTGTAGTACTTCCTCCAGTGCTGCTTCCACCCGCAGTTCCACCACTAGTTTCTCCAGTGCTGCTTCCACCCGCAGTTCCACCACTAGTCCCTCCAGTGCTGCTTCCACCCGCAGTTCCAACACTAGTTCCTCCAGTGCTGCTTCCACCCGCAGTTCCAACACTAGTTCCTCCAGTGCTGCTTTCACCCGCAGTTCCAACTCTAGTACCTCCAGTGCTGCTGCCACAACGACTACTACTAACCCCACCAGTCAGGATGCTTGGTTGCTGGAAAACAACGAGTGACAAAGGTCTGGGTTGGCTACCAGTACCAGAACTTGTTTCACTTTGTTGACCATGCAATCCACAACCACTATCACTCCCAGACAGATCAACTCTGGAACCTGTAGATGAAGTCAATTGATTACTGCTACTACCACTGCTTCCTTGTGGTGGCTGACGATTAAACATATCCCTTGTGTTTTGTTGACCAGTTTTTCCTTTTCCTTCCTTTTCCTTGTTACCCGTGGTCACACCGCGTTTTCGTCTGTCACGATTGGGGTTAATAGCGTGGTCTGCATTTGTTGGACAGAGAGATGCTTGGTCGCTCTCAGTCCCACTACGTGTCGTTTGACTTGAACCCAGCACTGAAGTAGGTACCCGAACATCGCGTGTATAACTTCTTAAGATATATTTTTCCTTGTCAGTGTAAGCAGGTACAATTCGACTGAACAAACTGCATTTGTTCAGCTGTGTATTGCTATTATACACAATCATGTCCTGCACAAAATCTTTCATATATTGCTCTAGTTTTGCTGTTAGTGGTTTTTCCACTTTATTTTCAAGCAAGGAAAAATCACTTAATAACGGAGTGTCTGCCTTCCGTTTGATATTTATGATGGCAACTGCATATGGAAGCTGCAAATCATCTTTCCCCAAATTAATTCTTTGAGGGCGAAAAAAAGCTTGCATTCTGTCTGAGCTTTTATCTCTAAATTTAACTGAGGTATGTGTCCATGGAATCGATTTTTCGTTTACGGAGTTCCCTGAAATTAAACGAGAGAAAGTTGATAAATATTTCTATCACAAATCTTTGAATAAATCTTAAATCAAGTAAGACGAGTCTTAAGTTACCTCCTATTGTGAAAAATCCCGTATCAGAAAGTTTGTGATTTTGCAGGTCGATGATTCCAAGAATTGCACCGCTTTCTCCATTCACCGTTTTGGCTGAAAGAATAACTACCTTGTGTCCATACAATCCAGCTCGTCTTGGGTTGAGTTCTCCGTTTGCACAAAGTGCCTAAATAAAATGTTTGTTCGTTAGTAGTTATTTGTTATGTTTTCGAGATTAACATAAAATGCCTAATGCTTAGTTATGATCGTTGAAAAAGGATTAAAATTACCTTGAGTTCAATAAACTCATTCGCATGAAGCCCGTCTACCAAGTTTCCTTCCTTAACTTAACTCGCAGCCGGTTAAAGTATTTAGACTAACTTTGGTGTCTTTGGAACTGGTTGTATCTTTCGCACCTTTGCTGGTATGAACCAAATACATGCATACACATACATACGCTCGTACACAAAAAAAAGGGGGGTTCTTATGGGGTGCGTAATACTTTGGGTTTTTCAATATCCTATATATATTTATAATAAATATATATGGGAAAATATTTTACACTGTAACACAAAGTTTCGAAATGCATAGATTATTTGGGGTTTTTAAAGCATGAATTCAAATCAATGTTTAAGTATTTATTTATACAAAGTCTTTCTTAAGACCAGTTTAAGTCTGTAATAAAAAATTCTACTAAACTTAAACTGTAAACTAGTTTCTTAAAAAACTTATCATGAGTTTGTTATCCAGTAACTTTGAAGACGTAATTTCATTTGAATTAAGTTTCACATAAATTACTATTACTAAATTAATAAGCTATTACTTACAAAGAGTCCAACAAAATTAGTGTTACCATATTATTAACCATATCATCCAAAATCAGCAGACCAAGTTGCGCTCTACAAACACCATAAGGTCCCAAAGTGATCCCAATCGGTTTACAAGCTTGCAACATTTTCTTGTGTTTTCGTCCCCTCAAATGCAAACCCCAAAACGTAAGAAATAGTTTAGAATTTTCCTGACAAGTGCTTGCCATCAATGTAAGCACCAACGCCAAAACAAATGATACAAGTATTATCCCAACTACAAATATCTACGTTATAACGGAAATTCTATTATACATTTTTAAATTCATGTAGCCAAAGCACGACACTAAAAAAATTCCAATAAAAATTAAATTTGTTAGAAAACCTCCATACGAAGACTGAGCCATTTGATAAATAATCTGAGTAGTTCTAAAACGAATATATCGATTGGAAAATTTATGAAGAAAATTTGTAGAAATTTTGGTGACATATAATGTGGACGTGAAATACATCATATTTTCCATAAACTGTTAAGGTAAAATTACCTTAAAATTGTTAAAATGGCATTGTTCATTTCAAGAATGAACTTTTACACTTTGTTTACATAATATGAAGCATCCACATTATATAAAATCCATTTAGCATAATATTAAAATGCACCGAACTCACATTTATAATTCTAGGTCATGGAAAATTCCATAAACCGAATGCATATCGCACCGTGAATCGTGAATGCATTGTTCACTTCACATCCAGCCGACACGTGCATAAGTAAAGCACCGCACATTGCATACCACTTGCAATCATCGCATCATGATCAATGATCACTTCTCTGCTTGATCATAGTCATGCTCATGTTCATTGCGACTTTTTGGTACCTGTCATCTTCACGAACATGGATGGCGGTTTACGAGATGTAGGACATAACTAACCTTATAAATAGGAGTAACTGAAGGATTCTAGTCAGTTGAAATTTTGAATCGTAACCGTATTTTTATTGTTAGTTTAAGTACCATAGTTTAAGGAAACTTTATTTTAAGTAACGTAGTTTAAGTTGTATATTCATGCATATTCCTAACGGAAGCAAAACCAAGTTTTCTGGAATTCACCATCCCCACCAAAATTGTAAGTCATACTGTACACTTATCATTATCATAAACTTATCCCATTATTCTCATGTTACCCCATGTAACATAAAATCAGTTTGCTAACTATTCGTTCTATTTAATCTGTTGGTTAAATAGTTTTTTGGTCTCATACATCCCGTGTGCTACACCAAGTTCATTCTACCTGGTCGTATATCAACTTGGCATCTTGTTGTGGTAATTACATACACATATCTAATTATCATGAATCATTTTAATGCAGGGCTGATCGGTGAAGTAGTTACATGAAACTTACTAGGGACTTTTGTTCTCATTTGTCTTTCCCTAGCCAACGTTAATTGAGTCACATTCTTTAGAAGTAAAGTGAGGGAACCGTGAGTGTCCACCTCATCCTACCATACCTACTTATTTGGTGCACCTATTTATATCCGCTCATCCACCCAAGCTACGCTAACTACGCTGGTGGCCATTCTTTTGGAAGCCTTGTCTGAGATATTTGTAAGAATAATTTTACGGTTACTCTAACATAACATAACACTGGAAGGGCTCTTTGGAAAATACAACAATGCTCAACAATCCATCATAGTAATCCATAATGTAAATTGTACTACCAATTTTAATCTATCTCTTGACTGACTTGAATGTTAACGCTTCCACAGTACGTCATGTATTACAGCAAACCAATTCGCCCAATAATTTAAACAAAATAACGTATTTACTCTTGGGCTTCCGATGATTCAAAAAACTAGCTAAACATACTAAGGAGCAGCCCAAATTTATTCGATTTATGTGTATCATTATAACCGGTGGCAGTACAAAAAACTAATTTTTTCATTCTTTGCAAATTGCAATCACAATGAAGAATGTTGATAGCTTATGAAAAAATTTTCTTTTACTTAAATAAGCATAATTTTGTTTTGTTTAAGCTAAAAAGTATATTATTTGTTTGTTCTATCTAGCAAATAATTGTCAAAACTAATACTATATGTTGAGTAAGGTGCAATTTCAGTTATCACAATTTTGTCTTTTCTTTTTATACAACAGCCATTTCCTATGCCATTGCTACATTATTACCCTTATAGTGCATTGCGGTTTTGTACAACGAGTGCAAGATAAGTAAATATAATTTATATTGAAGGTCTGAAAAAACTTTATTTCAAAAACGATTAAGAACGATTTTATTTCTGCAGCTGCAACACTTTTGGGTTTTAAAGTATTCTGATGTTTTATGGAGTTTACCACCAGGACCTTGTTGTCTATTCATGACATTGCATTATGTGCAGATTGCGTAAAAATGTGGTTAGTAGTAAGCACTTTGTTATTTTTTTGGATTTTGAAAGATGAAGAAATAATGATAAGTCAATCTTGCCTTTTCCTGCTATCCACTGCAGCACAACCGTACTATGTTCTTAGGTAGGTTTACCTTTTTTGATTTTTTGAACAGTGCAGTGCGTGTTGAGTGTGCGTGTGTAACGTTTGCAATTCAACCAGCTGAATATATTATATGTCTCGTCGCAGTTTACTTATTTTGAAGAACTAAATAAGTACCATCATCTTGTACCATAGTGTATTCTCTTTCAGCTCTCTTTTTGTCTACACTCTCAGTCCGTCTTCAGCTTATAATGATGATACAACAACAAGCAACGACGTTAATTTATGTTTACTTATTTTGTTTAACGTTTTGGGGATATACGATACTATTTGTTGTTGTGAACAACTGCGTTCCACAGTTTCTACTCTGTTAATACTCTGCTCCCCATCTTGAAGGGATAACAGTGCTAAATAACGTTTTTATTGTTGTGCAACATACATACACTACTCAAAAGGTTTGACTGATCCTTCGTACTACTCTTTTTAAGAGAGGAGAAGAAGGCGTAGTATTTTCAATTGATTTTTAAAGGATAGTTTAACGTTTGGTGTAAAATTATTTCTGTCCGCTGATTAGGAGTTCATTACTTGAAGTTGACAAAAGTAAGTAAACTAGTTTTATAGCTTGCTACATAGTAATTTCCATTTAATTTATTTTCCTTCTTGATTACACACGCCCTTGTAAAGAATTGATATGATACGCAAAGTGACATTTGTAATTTTTCACATTTGGTCTTGATACAAATCTTGATATCTTATTAATGACGATAATTTGTGTTTTTCAATTAGAAATCTCTGTCTGACTGATAATTCAACTTTTTAATTACTAGTAGACGAAGAGAGATGGGTTAGGAGGAGTATTTGGCATATCGATCCTTAAAATGAGCAATTAGAATACTTTAATTCGTCTTACTTAAATTGGCTCGTTTGCATTTAGTGATTTATTTAAAGCTGAAACAAATGTCAGTATTTGGTTCTGTCTGTCGTGACGAGTCAACAAACAAAAGATTGTATTCAAGCTCAAACCGTAGTTAATTGGTGCAGGAATCATAGTGTTGTTGTTAATTTGAGATGACAAAAATTGCAATTCTTATTTATTGAATGCCATTGATATGGTTCATCATTTCATTATCAAGCCAGTGTGCCACTTCATCAACTTCTAAGCAACGTTGTCCACTTGAATCTGTCTTATTTGGAGATAATTTTGCAACTGATTGTGTGAAAACATTAAAACGGAAAACATGTAGAAATAATTTGGCTCATGAGTACTTACTTACGCAATTAGAAGAATTTTTAATATCCAACCCAGTGATAATCAAACCGAGTAATAAAAATGCTGGTATTGTCATCATGAAGCAGGCAGACTATGAATGTGAAATTATTCGTCAACTTAATGATTTAAATACGTATATACCCACAACAAAAGCCATTTTGACTATTCCATTCAAACATTTAGAGACAAGTCAGTCAAGTTACTTTAATAATATTTTATTTAAAACATTCAAAATTAATCTTAAAACTCTAATTCCCAAAACTGCTCAGCCAGCTAACTTTTATATACTGCCAAAAATACAAGTATACACAACATTTCCAGTAGGAAGACCAATCTGTAGTGATGTTTCCACGATAAATAGAGGAATCACAATTTTGCTCGATGCAATATTACGACCACTTACTATTCATATTCCAACATTGTTGATTGACACTCCACATTTACTTACTTTACTTGAAAATGTGAAATTAGATAAAAATCGT
>JAQFZH010005877.1:0-10036 GCA_034695485.1 Entomobrya nivalis
CTCATTACTTCTTGAATTAACGGGCAGTTAACGGTTACATGGATTGCAGATGTCGATATCAGACGGGTGTCAGATTACATGTCATTACATGTCCTTTCGTGTCAGAATACATTCAGATTCATCTTCGTGTTTTCTTTATGTCTTGACATGACTTGTTTATCAGAAAATGCGTTAATTAAAAAAAATGTGTACCAGATTCTCACAACATTATTCATACACAGCTATACTATTTTTGATATATGCGTACAAGAATACAAATGAATTTAAGAGATGTACCTACGAAGAATCGGAGCATACAAAGAGTGGACTATCTGGTAACATTTTTAGCAAACATAATTTTAGTGTTTTTGGTTGGTTATTTTATTGGACTAGTAGTTTGGTTTCCAGAAATATTTTATTCGATTGTAATATATACTATTTGTAAAAATATTTTTAGCTTAAAGTTAAAAATATTTTAATGATGTTATATCTTTTTGTTATCTTAATCTAATAGAGACGCCCAATGAAAAACGGATATAAAAGTGTTGTACCAAACGCATGTTATTAAATTATTTATTAATACAAAATTACCAGTTATATATTTATTCATAATATGCATATTTATATAACAAAATTCGATAGATGTTAACATGTTATGGACAACTCTACTATTACTTGTTAATAAAACTTAAATAATTTTATAATATTTTTTATGTGTAAATGTTATGACTTCAATTTTTTAAAAGACCTCTGCTAGGTCACTTTGACTTTGTTTTTTTAATAATTCATTGCAAGAAAATTCCTACAGAATGTGCTCACTAAAATGTAAGCCTATGTGTATCATAACTCATGCATTCCCTCTGGATGCTATCAATGTTGTAATATATGTTAAATATTTCAGTAGCTATTTCTATGGATCTAGATCCCTATTTTTTTGTTAAAAATTATATCTTGAAAATACGTTTATGGAATAGCTAAAAGGTTAATATATATTATTTGTGAGGTTATAAATGAATAATTCAATATTTCATACGTGTTTTTTAGTAAGTAATTCCTGAAATTCTCGTTTGTTGGTCTTAAAGTTTATTTTACCATACTTTATATATGGAATTTTTATGTTATGATAAATTGCCAAAGTATAAGTAATACGTTGTCTAATACCTTATTTATAATTTTTTAGGCTTCTCAGCAACCACACAAAGCACCAAATATAATCGTCATTAAATAACTTTATTTATTTCTTAACCGGTAAAAAGCGAAGCTATGTATTTATAGTATATGTCACTCGTCGCTGTATACTATTTCAGATGTATTCATACACCTTTCATCATCACTAGGAATTTTTGTTTGCTTTAAGTTAAGTTGTAATATTATCCCAGTGGCATAAGAACTAATTCCTTCGTATTCTTACCACTCCATATTTTAAAATTTTAATGTGAGCATTTGGTTGTCCCAAGTGCTTTCAAAAGTATGAAATTCAGTAAAATAAGCGAGCACTTTTATATCACTAGATGGGTTTCAACCGTCACTTCAGCTTGATTAATTTCAAGTTTTATCTTAATGTCTTAGTTATGTCATTGTTTCATTTATTTAAACATCAGGGGTTTTCGTTCATTCAAATTACCAATTTCTTAATGATATTGTAAGATAATATGAAAACCAATTCCAACTATTCAAATGCGAAAAACTTTACAAAAGTAAAGTACACTCGACATTATACAACGACGTAGCAATTTCTGCCTAGTAAAGTTATTCAAAAGGCCATTAAGCACTTCCAGTATTTGAGGGACCCTCAGAGCAATAAAGGGTTTCACATTTAAACAATTACCGTCTTTCAAACTATTCAATAAAACATTTCAAGTCTCTAATTTCTATACCCTTAAATGTGCTTCAGTTTTTTAAACGATTGTGTGGACAGTGTGAATTAATTGCTGTCATATTCAACATCAGAACCTGCGCCTAAAAAGTTAAGTTTTATGCTAAAACTCGTTAATTTCCACAGAGAGTCGTGTCAAACTACGTTTATAATTACAAATAAATGTTATAATGTGGTTTTCTTGACCAAAAAATTTAACTATGATTCCGAGAAATTATTCAAAATATCTAAGTGTACTGTTCACTATTCTGTTTATTTTAGCTATATTAAAATCAAACATACTTACGTCTAGTTTACCACTGACATACCCTGAATTAAAATTTAACACTTTTCGTCCGTTTCTCCAAAAGCTATCAACCTGTACATTTCACGCTATTCGCGATGTTCGACCAAAGCTAGTACCAAGTCATAATTTTGAACGTGTATGCAGTCAAACCTGCACTTACCTACACGCCACAAGACGTTTTCAAGCTTTTAGTCAAAAAAGGGATTTTATACCGAATGTAAACATTGTTTTATACTACAGAAATGATTCTTTATTGGTCAGGTTAAAGTATGCGCGCAAATATGGGTCTAATTGTAATGTAGAACTGATTTTGTCCATACTAATGATAAATTCAATGACAATAATTGACAGTTTAAATTTGGAAGTTATTCACAGATTCCCAAAAGCTCATTTGAGACAAAAAATTCATCATCCTCACATAGTCCTTATTCCAATCGGGCGACCTTATACGATTCGTGGAAGTGTAATAGGCACAATGACAATGGTCAGTAGTGCAAATATTTTGTTTATAGATATTTTCACTCATCGTTTGTACTTTGCTTGCACTGCTCGTGCTAAAGTAAATAAAAAATATTTGCTTTTGGATGATAGTAATGAGGAATTAAATTGGTAAAAATTAAAAGTTCCCATTTTAAAATTGAACAAAAAATTGTTAACGACTGCATCACTAAATGATTTCAAACACTTGTTTAACGAACTAAGTTTTAGGACAACTAGTTGGAAAACATTGCGTGATTGCCCAGTTGAAATGCGGAGAAAGAATTCGAGAAACATAGAACCCGGCGTGTTGTCGTCGTGGAGACACTGTTTTAACAATATGATGAAATTCAGATTAAACTGTACATCCAATATGTGTCGTCATCACTTGCAAAGTGGTCTAATGGATTTGGACCAACAAATGATAAAGAATTACCACTTTTGTATTTCTTACGGAAGCGAAAATTATGGATTGAAATATACTACATTTTACTTGCCAGAAATGAGTAGAAACATTTACGCCCTTTTGTCGCCCTTTTCCATTGAAGGCTGGGCAATTGTTGTGTTCAGTGGATTTTTAATGTGCATGGCCTTAAAGATATCGAACCATAAATTTCACCCATTGTTCTGGTATTTTACAGTCATTCTGGAGCAAAATGACGACCGAAGAAGTACAATTAATAAACACAATGCAACAATTGTACTGGGCTGGCTTTATACACCTTTAGTTTTACGAAACGCATACACATCAAACCTATACAGTTATATGACATTGGAAGAAACTGCGACGGACATTCCAAAATCATTTGAAAACATTTTTGAAAATAAAGTTTCCAAGTTACTGGCATCGTACCATGTCCAAACAAATCTTGAACGATGCAAGCTTGCAGTTAATCGCAGTCGCCTTTCTAAAACCAAAATGGACAATTTAACGGATATGGCCATTAAAATGAACTACGTATAGCCCAAGTTTTTGGACCAAGTCCTGTTTCAAACTTTCGTGTTTCTAACCCGGATACAGTTGAGATTTGTAATGTGACTGTGCACTATACATATGTTACAAGAAAGGATTGCTCAAGGTTTAAAAACGTAGCTTATATGGTAACGTCAGGTCCATTGGGATATCTTTCAACTAGTGTTGTTGAGGCTGGTAAGCTTCTACTTAAGATGAGTAGTATGGGTTTGGAAATTGTTGAAAATCATGACATTGACTTGTATCAAATAAGTCGCTTCTTTGTAACAAATTCAGACCATATTTGGAGAAAACCTTTTGAGAAGAATTTCGCATATATATCAGAATCGGCAATTGATGACTTGCAAAAGAGATATTTCTTTGAAGGTGGGTTGCGAAAGTATCTCAAGGACTATTTTGAAAGATTTAATAAGTTTGAATTAAATAAAACGGGAGTTTTTATTATAGGGGACTTCAATAAAAGTATTTCAATATACCATACGTGGCTGCAAAATGGATGTTTTTCTTTTTATTCGAAAGATAAGTGTGATTTCAAGGTAGATGATTCATCCGAAGTTGCAGTTAGGATAAAAGATTGAGCAGCTGTTTGGATTATATTTGGTGTCCTTATTACTTCAGCAATTGCTTGTGCATTACATGAAAGCCTTAAAGTTTAGTTTCAAATAATTCAAAAATGGAATGTAAACTTATTTAACGTTCTCAAGTGTCATTATCCCTAATTCTTTGATAATAATTAAGGTTTAGAAATATAAAACGTAATATCTGAAATTAGTCATCGATGAAGTTTAGTACACATTTATGATATAGCTTAAAGTTTAAAATATATTATTTATAATGTTGTAAATAAAAATATTCGGTATATTATATGTACATGTTTCGTAGTAATGGATTTGTAAGATATCTATATGCGCACAATTGACAAACTTAACATATAAAGTGGCCCTGTATTTCGAGATAAGATTATTACACTAATAAATAAAACACGTTCTTTAAATGTGCTCAAACCCCATTTGCGATAAAAAACAAATATGTGAAACAATTGTCTCAAATATAAGTGATATTTTTTTGCTGGGCTTATTCATATAAACCTTTAACTGGTCACTTGACAAGATTGTTTTTAAATTTAATCAATAATTACCGGAATAAATGTAGCAACTTCGGCAAAGTTATTTGCTGAAATGACGTGAGGATTATTCAGCAGAAATTCAAACTTATATTTTGTGTAAATTTGAGTGCTAGGTAATGACAGTAAAATATGAAGTATTTTTTAAACCACGGTAAATAAGAAATGTATTTAATAACTATTGTTTACAATCGAAATGCGACTAATTAATTTATTTATTTTGTCAGTGTGGTGCACTTAGCCCAAATAATGATTGGTGAAATACTGAAATGAGGTGAATAAACATGTAGGCTGTTTGCTTTGGTTTTACTACAATCAGGATATTTATTCATTAACTAACGAGACATGTACCCCAGCAAGACCCCTTGGATTTTCTTTATATTTTAAATTTATTTAGCTACTAATATAAGATAATTATTCCCCAAACCATTGGTTTCCATGGAGATCCTTTGTAGAGTTCCACAACTTTATAGATAAATTTTAGCCTTTAGATGATTGGAACCCTTGCTTACCTGGATCTATGAGTTCGTTGGATACTTCATGGGCTCTAATGTTTTTTTGGCTTGCACATGAGTCGTTTAGAACACCTCCTGGAAACTTTTTTTTTAGATATTTGTAAGCTAAAGTATGGGTTATAGTCATGATCTATACTATTTTTGTTAGTTCTTAAAGCTATTCTTTATTAGTTTCAAATTACGAAAATTATCAAAAAAAAACTTTTAAAATATGAGTTTTCATATTCTTCAACAAGGAACGATATTTAATTTTCGGCATTGACCCATCTAATTCAAACACTGAATATAAATAATGACAAGCCAATAATAAGAGGATAGGAGACTTTTTTAATCTGTATTCTGGAATGCCTATTGAACCACTCATGAATCACATTTAACAACATTTTTACATTACATGAATCCTTCCTGGCAAACTTGTGATATATTTACGTCACTTTTTTGCTAGAAAAATTACATGGGCTAATGATAGCGTTCACAAGAAGACAGATACATACATCCGAGCAAGAAAAACGTTATTCGCCTGATGATATTCGCATGTAAAAAAAGTAAATTTATTATAAAACGATTTAAATTTTCGTAACATAATATGTCCCCTAAATATTAGAGTTGTCAATAACACTTTAACATCAGTCGAAGTTTGTTATTGTTGTGCACCTTTTATGCATGATGATGTTGGTAATGAAATGATTCACACTAAATAACAGGTTCACATTATGATTGAGTAAACTCTACTGAGAAGCTTTATTGTTATTGTCAATGAAATGACTGACTGACGATGAAATGCGGATGCATACAGCAAAACAGTTAAATCTGTAATTTAGCTTTAGCAAGGTTGATATTTTTATAAAGCAATTTTTTGATGATTGGCTAGCACCTATATAAACGAATGGTGGGAATTTTTTTTGCATGCATCCGGTTTACATTCAGGTTATCAAATTGAATGATATTCATAATCTGTGGAAAATCCATCGTAAAAAAAGCATTGATGACTTTTGATCCCGGTTTGCCTTTACTTTTAAGTTTATTTATTAGCCAATTATTTTAGTCAAAATTATAGTAAATTGAATGTTAATTAGTTTTGACAACCTTCAACATTCGATGGAAAATCACAAACGCCATTACCCGGATTAAAAATCAAATCAAGTGGACACTCTTCAGGAGTCACCTCCCAATCCCCATTTTCGTCCTCAGTACACATGTAAAATGTTTTGGTACAGTCGCTTGTTGGATCTGGGTTGATTCCTACCCGTTTACAAATATTATGTGGAGGTGGTGGACCCGCACTAGTTGTTGATTGCCTTGTACCAGAACTACCAGCTTCTTTTGTAGTTGTGGTTGGGGGTCTGGTAGATCCCTGATAACATCCCTCAACACTAGCAGGAAAGTCACAAGCCAAAGCAATCGGGTTAAAAACCAAGCCTCCAGGACACTGAACCACTTCAGAGTCCCATCCTTTATTTCCGTTATCAAAACAATTGTAAAATATTGGGGAACAGGGATTTTCAGGGTCGGGATTTCGACCAGCTATTTTGCAAACATTGTTTTCCGGGGGTGGACTAGCATTAGTTGTTAATTCAGCCGTTGTTGTCGCCCTTGTTGTACCCGTACTACCAGGTGCTTCTTCGGTAGTTGTGGTGGAAGGTCTAGTAGATCCCTCTGTACATCCATCAACATTATCAGCAAAGTCACAAGATAAATTAGCTGGGTTAAAGATCAAGCGTCCAGGACACTGAACAATTTCAGACTCCCATTCTCCACTTCCGTTGTCATGGCAATTGTAGAAAAGGGGGGAACAGGGATTTTCAGGGTCGGGATTTGGGCCAACTACTTGGCAAATATTGTCAGCTGGGGGTGGAGAAGCGGTTGTTGTGGTTCGTTGGGTAGTACTTCTGGGATCCTCTGTGGTGGTACTTGGTGGGGGAAGGTACTTACCGTTTAAACCTCTGTAAAGGGCTTTGGTTAGGGCGAATTTCTCGGTGCTGTAGAGGCCAAGAAAATCGTCGGTCTCAATGGACCAAATCATGCCTCCTCATAAATTGTGGTCGTTAATGTAGCGAGCCTATATAAAATATATTTATTGGTTTTTAATTAAAATTAATTATAAATGGTAATTTTTTGTATTTTAATTTGTTATCGAGTACCTTATTTGATAAGCTGGCTGGTGTGTCATATCCAATCCAATTGCGTGTTGCAGTGTTAAAAGCATAGGGTACTTGGTATTCTACATAGTTTACAATTGTCCATTGTCCTGGTTGTGCAATCATTTTTTCAAGAAGCTAAGCAGTCGAAATAAAAGAAAATTTATTTAATTATCGTGTAAATTTGTGTATCTAATAAAATGATAAACTTTAAGGATGCCTCATTGTATCCCCAAAAGCCATCTGTGGCGGTGTAAGGACCAGCTGGTAGGGCTTGTTGTGCGGGGGCGTAAAGTCCATTTTTATTGGGGTCGTCCAGTAAAAATCCTACAATTTTTTATACAAAATAATTTACAAGTACATTAACGTTATGCATAAATTTGGACTGAGATCTGTATCAAAAATTATTTTCTTGACCTCTTCCGTAAGTTCCTGTTCCCAAAATCAGTTTTTCTGGGGGACAGCCATGATCGATCCAATAATTAATGGCGTAGTCCTAAAAAGTTTGTAAATACAATAGTTAAATTATATTTCTTGAAATGAAATATATTTTTGTAACCATATAAACATACTGAGTTTAGCATAATGTTATCGTCGTAGTCGATTTCTTCGTTTCCATAAAGGGGAGAGTGATGACCAGTAAAATTTTCCCATGCTTCTATATTAGCCAAATATGAACAATGCGAGATTAGTTTACATGACATACACACTATATAAATTTATTTATTTTGATAAAACGTACCGTGAAAATCGTAAGCCATGACGCTGATAAAGTCCAATGCTCTTCAAATATTTAATTATAAAACACTTCAAATGTTAGCTTTGCAATATATGTATACTTTATAACATGAGTAAAAATAACCTTGGTTTTCATATGTAATAATAGGCATACTGTGTAACTTACCTTGCGACAGCAGGAATGTCATAAACTAAAATAATGACAACGATAAAAAGTAAATATGACATGTCTGCTTTTTATACAATTTATATTTTAATTGATTTTGTTTATCAATTGACGTACCTGTTTCAAGGGTTTTAGTTCCAGCTGATACGGCAGCTGTTAAGAGATAACCATGAGGTTCAAGTTCGGCACGTAACTCGTTCAATAAATGGACAAAGTGTTCCTGTAATTTAAATAAAGCTTAAGTAAACAATGTTAATGTATAGAGAAACTCATGTATTATTTATATGTATATTGTTAGGCCATTTAACCTTGTCTTCTGCAGCAGCACCTTCACGATTACTGAATAAAAATAGTAAAAAAATATATATGCATTTTCGCTTTAAAATTTTAACTTATATTGAAATAAAATATTCCACTCACGCTGGATACTCCCAGTCCATATCTGTTATTTAAATTAGAACATGTGGTTAATTTTAAGGTAAGTTGGTTAGTAAAAAATTATGATAAATAGTAGTAAAAATGACTCACCAAATCCATCAAACCCTTCACTCTGGAGGAATGGGAAAACACTTTGGACGAATGTACGTCTCTTGGCTGGATCTTTAGCCATCTGTATTTATAACAAATGTAATGCTTTAACAATTTCAGAAATTTCGAAATAATTTATTGGTGTATTTTTTACGTGTGAATATTTTTCTGATCCTTCATTCCATCCACCAATAGCAACCAAAGCTTTGAGATTAGGATTCTGTCGTTTTAGACCAGTAAACCTCTTCATTGCTCCTATTGTATTTACAGGTAATCATTTTAATAGTCGGCTATGGACAAAATTTAAATATTAAACCTTTTTTACCTCTTCCTGAAAACAAAATAGAACAAAATAGCATTAGTATTTTAGTTCTCATTACATAAATAGGATATAAAGTAATTATTCTAAAATGAATTATAAATTACTTCAGTTTTCTTCAAGGTCATTGTACGGATCTAAAACTTCAATTTGATTATTTGTACCCAAGCCAAGAAATCCGTAGACGATATGAGTGCAGGCAAAGAAGTCAATGTTTTCAACATCAAATTTTTCGTTTCCATGACGATATACAGCCCAGGAGCCATAGTAACAAACCAGTTTCTTCTCAGCAGCGGCTAAAAATATATTTGGATTATAGAAATTCGATATAATATTTAAATATGAATATTACTGTTTTAAATATGTATTTAATATTTTAAGGTTACCTAAAGCCAAGCAAGAGAAAGCGAAGCCCACTAGGGCTAACTGTAGTAAAGGTCTATTCATGGTTGAGCTTTCAGTTCTGTCGTTCTGGTGAAAAGTCGACAGGTAAAATGTGAAAAGAAGTATTAGCACTATTTATATAATCCGCAACATTAAGCAATTTTTATATAAAAGCACTGACATCTTGATCCCGTTTTTGGGAGAAACATTTAAGCACGAATTTGTTCACACTACAACTTTCCTAACCCGTTCTACTATTTTACTTCTTAATCTTAGCAAATACGAAATCTATTTTGTACCAATTGAACATGCAGAATTAACATCAGACAGTTCGTTTGACTTTGCGTCATATTACTGGGGAGAATACTTTACAATTAGAGTACACATGTTAGTATTTAACCAAACCATGTACCACATTAAAACTTATCAAGATATGAAACTTTTCAGGGACAAAATGGGCAGGCAGTGGGGTCTAGCGGCTAGAGATCTCGACTTAGGTGCTTGGGCGTGCGGCTTCGATTCCCGGTGGGGGGA
>JAQFZH010005878.1:0-10035 GCA_034695485.1 Entomobrya nivalis
TGTCCGTCTGTCCGTCTGTCGCCACGATAACTCAAGAACGCGTTGACCAATTTCCTTCAAATTTGGCATGTAGGTCAGTTTGATCAAGGGCAGGCACCCTATTGATTTTCAGTCCCCTAGGTCAAACCCCAAGGTCAAAGGTCAAAATCGAAAGTTTTCACCTTGTACATAGTGTGCATTTGAATAGCGCAATCAAAAGCTCTGGTTGAGTAGATCACGATTCAAGTTTCACTTGGGGTCACGTTGACCTTGATGGGTCAGAAATTGGGGTCAAAGGCCGCAATGTCAAACACATTTCATGTGACATATCATTCGAAAGCATTTTTCATTGGCAACAACATGGTTAATCATTATCATTTCAGCTACGTCGTTATGATCGCTATTACAGCGGGTTTATTACATTTGCTTTTTGTTTAGTGCGCCCCTAAAGCGGCAGATGAACTCCTCAAACAGCTCAATGAAAACAGGGAAGGTCCCTATACAAAACAAAATCTGACCCATTATATGGATTACATTAGGAGAAAATGTGGAATAATCAAGGAGAATATTAGTTTCCAGGGTAATTCCCAAGATATCCAGTTATCTTCACAAGTCAATCCTCCCAAACCACCACAAGTTCTATTTCACTGCATGACTCGCCGTAGGTATGGCTCATCATCAGTTTACTTTCGAATGGAGTATCCCTCCAATCATGAAATTGTTGGTTATCACGGTCTCCCCACCAACATTTCCTTTTCATTAATCCCCCGCTACTTTGTCATTGAGCTGTATGACGACAAAAAGAGCAATGGTTTATTCCTAACAATGGTGTCCAGGCCTTTTGGTTATTTCATTTCAAATCAAACACCCGAGTTCGAATTCGTGTGACTGCCGTCTCTCCATCTTATATTTACCATCCAGTGATATCCCCTCCCATTCGACTGTACTCTCCAAGTCAACTAGAAACTGGACTATTATCCAATCCAAGCGATCTTCGTGTAGTGAACATTTCTATAGACAAATTGGCCGAACATGTCCGTCCATTAGCTTTAATACGATGGAAAAGTGGTTCGGAACTGAATGCATCCTGTGACTATAGTGTTTTTTATATGGATGATGATATGCATATGATGGAAAGGGAAAATGGAATTCAGGCATTTTGGGCTAAACTTGAGTATCTCAATTTTGGAAGGAACTACACAGTTAGAATTGTGGAACGATTTGGAAGAGGTTTGGAAACCAGTGTCGATGGGAAACTAAAAGTTCCATCTTGCCTGGAGCTGTGTGGATTTAGTTTCGCATTTTGTCGTAAGTAAACTGATTAGAAAAATCTTATTTTTTAATGGTAATTTGCAATTGTGTTAAAATATGATCTATAAACTTAAACGTTTATTTTAATTACTGGTTTACATACGTCCAGCTCCTCCAAGTCCTGACAACATTCGCATGGTAAACGAAACGGATAACTCATTTTGGATAGAATGGACTCCTCCGAAATACGCAAACGCTTCAAATCTTATTCTCTACTACAATCTGAGTATAGAGTGGACTAACGTAAAAATTAATTTATTGGCCAATCTTGAAATTGGATCAAATTCGGAATCAAATAAGAGTTCATTTTATTTTTGGCCTAAAAATCTTACAATTGATAAAATACGCACTAATCATAAAGTAGCAGGAAATGTTACAGCCATAAGAGTCAGCAATATAACCGAGTTTAGCGGTAGTCTTAATGTCTCCGTTACAGCTGTGGGAGAGAGGGGACCATCGCAGCCATCTTGGGAAGTCCTAAACTACACAGGTGAGGGATATAACGCATTTCTATATGTGGATGGGTTATCGAAGAGCAAACCTGAACTTATAATGTACTTAATGTGTTTATAATTTAGGACCTCCGATAAGTAAATGGACAGATGGAGAAATATATGCATTGGTTGCTGCTATTTTTGTCGTCATCTTATTAATATTTGTCCTTGTGCAGAGAGTTAGAAAGTAAAAGTAAATTATTTACTTGATTTAACCAGCAGAAGTGTTTTAAGATTAGTAGATTTTATTTAAAAAACGTATGAAACAAATGGGCTATACTTTTTGGATCGTTTGTAAAGCTTTTGAGATGAAACGAAACAATAAAACGAGAGATGAGAAAATTTACAAATTATTAAATACAGTGCACAAACCAATGTGTCGCATTTATTCTTTCAGCATTATTTATCATAGGGTTTATGTTGTGCCAATAACGTTTACCACCGAGAACATTAGCTCTTATAAAAGTGTGTTGAAGAGGGTCAACAAATAAACAGAGTGAAAGTTTAAGTCAGTACATATTATATACCTTGTGGTCTTTGACGGAGACTTTCGCTTTGCTCCTTTCTTGACCCTTTCTATCGCATTTTATAAAAAATTGTTTAAAAGTTGTAAACGCTAATTTTTTGTAGTAGACGCGATTGACCTATTTTGAAAGTATGATTTTGATTTAACAAAGTAAATGTATGTGTGCAAAATTTATTTTTAAATCTTTTGAGAATTTTTATATTTAGAATTTTAGACACATTTTCGTTAGACTAATTTGTTTAGCATCAACAATATTACAAACCGTACCATTTTAATACAATTTCAAGTTTGACTACTCGAATTGGGATTTGTTTCAAATTTTATTTATTTTTATTTTTCTTCCAGTCATAAACCAACTCAAATAGTATCCAAATAAAACAAGCTGAAATACACAGAGCCCACAAAAAGAACACTTTCAACATTTTACCTTGCAACTGCTGATTCAACACTCTTTTCCTTATATCCGCATATCTACTTGTTTTCATTTGGGTTTTACTTACAAACCTGTTTCTCTCTCGATTTCGAACCGAATTTGAAAATCCCTCGTGTTCTTTTTCCATTCGTGAGAATATGCCCACTTCGATGAGCTGCCGAAGATATCCTGCAACACGTTCATGATTTGGTGGTAGCACCGTCCATTGATATGTGCCGCCTATTAAAGTCTCCTCTCCAAGATTGCAGAGTGCCCCATCTTCGAACATACTAACTTCCTTATCTCTAGCATCTTCAATCAAATTCAGCATATAGAAGGCACTATGCCATAATCCTTCGAAGCAAACCTTCAAACCAACGTTTTTTACAATAAATCGAGCAATTTCCAATTTGTGGTTTCTATTAGCAACAGCCACAACCGAACTCAAGAGCAAATTCTTAAGATGTATGAATCCTTTATTTACCCAAGTTCCATTTTGGTTTGAAGCCATTGAAGAGACAAATGGCATTACTGCTTGAATAAACCCATCCCCTGAAACAGCTGCCGAATAGTTTTGAGCGTCCAAGTCGCTAAATGATTTTAGTGTGCGTTCAACAGGCGGACTGAATAAACGACTAAATGCACTACCGCTGTATATATCCATCAGAATACATACAAGAAGTAACCACAAGACATATAATAATCTTCGTTTTTTGAGGGATCCACATAGCCCAGTGCAAAATAAAGACGAGATGAGTAAAGTCAAATTTGTGTCAGATTGCTCATACCTCAAAGTCATAGCCATTGATATAAACGTTATAGCTATGAATATCCATGTGACATTATCGAATACACTTGTAAGCACTCTGAAGCACCACAACGACTCTTTTTTCCAACGTGGTGTGTCACAATAAACAAAGTTCAATTCTCTGTTGCTAGCACTGAGAAAGATGGGTTTTTGATCGGAAATGTTGAATCTGTCCCATTGGTAAATTGCACTTAGTGGTTCAGATGATAAGGTATTTACCATGGCGACGATTGAAATTTCATTGCTTGCTTGGCACTCTGCAACTTTTGAACGTAAACTTTTCAAGACGTCTTGGTCATGTCAATCTTTAGTAACTATATTTGATACGTTAAGTTTTTAAGCAAGTGATTTCACAAGCAAATAGTATGGCAAGCCCTTGAATCGATATTTTGGAAAGGGCAAATATCGTAAACTGGAGTAGCTTGATGACTGTTCCGAGGATATTTCAAAGCTTATCAAATTTATGGCAATCATTTTAGGATGACAAGCTTTTAGAAAAAATAACAGTAGTAAGGTTGTGCTTATCATGGTTTTCATTTTTGGAAAGAACTATAGAAGCTGCTTGCAGAAACATTTATTCGTTTAAAAAAACTTGTAATGTAGGTGCACAACCAGTAAAGTAAATATATAGAAAATTGAATGCGCCAACGGACAAGAAAACAAACTACTTAAAACTATTCGATAAAAAACATTTCGTGGATGAAATATCGATTTTTATAATTTGATTCTAATGGTGTAGGTTCGTAAAGAACATTAAGTTTTTAGTAAGATTTTCATTATGGGACACACCTCTTAAACTGGAATATTTTGACTACAGTTTTGAAGATATTTCATATTTGAAGATAGTTCATATTTTTATTTCTACTTGAAAAGTTTTTGGACAAAGTATATTTAGCTTAAGAGTAGAATGGTAATATTTATTTATCATGGTAAGCATATAGCATCAAGGAATAAGAGACACGTGTAACTACAATTATATGTATCAATTGGCAACTCAGTTTTAAACTTTTTGGAGCAACATGTTCTAAAACATTTTTAAAAACTCGTATTGCCTAATAGCAAGGTGTAACTAGTATCATACCACTTTGAACACGACGGCCAGCTTTCTAAACTTTTTATTTATTTTATACTGTTTGTAAACCATTATATCGACGCGAAGGATAAATGTGCCCTCTGGTTGTTGTTTACCAAATATTTCATACATTAGTAAATTTTAATTCATTGTGCCAACTGATCAAATGAAATTAAACAAATGTTAAGTATGGCATGATAGCTAAAGCTAAGACCGTCGTTTTGTCCAATGATAAAAAATAATTATTTGCAAGTTAGTTAGGTCCAGAGATTTTATTGCAACTTATCGTGTTCATTTCATGAATACATTGTGAAGCGAAAACTTAGGGAAGAAGTGTCTGAAACATGTGTTCATGTAAAATAAAAACAGCAAACATATAATTTCACGCATAACTTGCGGGTTTAGTATAGCTAGCAAAGCCAGCTTACGGTCCACATAAATGGGCCAAGTACAAACCCAAATCAATATTACGTTTTTGCCAAGAAAGGAGTATGTGTGGTAAATTAGTAATTTTGGGCCAAACTAATTATTTTAGCTTTTAAAACGTTGATAATTTTCCGAGAAGATGTTAATAAAGGAGATCAGAAGAACACTATCAATTAATTCTGGACGTTCTTCTGAAATAATATAAAGTAGATGTCCGCATATTAAGTAAAGCATTAGAAGCCTAAAATAACGATTCCGACATTAAATTCAGTAAGAATCAGCTCAAATCAGTGAGAATTTATTTGTAAAAAATATGAAACAATTACATTATATATAGTTTCACAACAGCTGGTAAAACTGGTACAAACTAATTTACTTAAATTAAACATTTTTGACTAGGCACTAAAATACTTTGTTTTTACAAACATGAGGCTTTAGGTTCAGAAAGGTTTAAATGTCATACCAATTATATACGTGTAGTGAAAAATAAAGCATTAATTGTATAAGCATTAAGCTTATTTGCTCCGTAGATAGTTGCAATATATGTATGTATGTATATTACTTTTTTTGTTTTTACGATATTTTATCGTTTTATTACTATTGATTGCAACTTATATTGTTGTAATGATTTGAATAGGAACTTACCAAGCGTCCTGACTAATCATTCAATAAATATTTGTTAAGTTTAATGAGAAAAAGGACTGATAAGTTTACCGCTGATTTTTTTTTAACAAAGTACTTTAATTTCTATGCCCTACTCAAATTTTACCATTATCCTTGAAACTGTTTGTTTTAATTTGCTGTGTTAATAATATTTTCGGCACATTTAAGAACATTTCGTGTTTCCGGAAATTTATGTACATACTTTTGTTATGTCAGCGGAAGTTAATTTATAATAGTTCGTTTTGTTGTTTCATAAACTTTCAAAACAAACATATCTTACTATTTAGGACAACATGTTTACAAAGATTTGGAAAAGCTTTTAGAGCTGCTTATGCTAGCGGCCAATTTTAATTGTGGGCTAAGCTGATATTGTTGAAAATAACATCAGTTGGGCTGAACAATAACAAATTTTATGACGTAAATTAAGTAAGGAAGCCTAAATAAATATAACATGCAATGTAAAAACAATTATTGAAAGTTAGAATAATCAGTTTTCACATATAATTAAAATTGTTTTCAAAAACTTTGATAAAATTGATAGTCTGGATGTTAGTTTTAGAGTGTCTTTCCAATGGCTAAGTAATAAAATTGACTTCAAGCTATTAAACTCTGCTTATTGCTTTTTCGATAGGCCATTTGTTTTCAAGAAATCTATTAAAACTTAAAAAATGATACTTTCTGGAGAATTTCTGAATACCCTTGTAAATGGATTTAACATACATCCTAAAATATGTGGTAAAATATTCACATATGATCGCAACCAAAAAACGTTTTGCGTTGTGGAAAAAAGGTCGGCAAAATCTGGATATCTTATAAGATGGGCAATATTACTTCTTGTCGCTATTGCTTTTGTGTACCAAATTCTGCGAGACAAGATGATGTATCGTAAAACAGAAGAAAATGAGCACACGGCCGTAACAAAATTAAGTATGTACAGCTTCGTTGCCGTTGTATTCTTTTTGGCTTCTGAGCGATATCGAATTCGTGGAAATGATCCTAAAAGTTATCGAGCATTTCTTAACGCCGCATTACAAATGGAAGCCAATTATAATGATGGTATTTGAATAAATTTGTTTTCGAGTTTTTTAAATTTAAATTAATTCAAATGTTTAAATATTCAATAATAATACTTTATATTTTAGGTTTGGATCGTACAACCCGAGCAAAAATTAAAGCTGCCAAAGCACTTTTGTATCTTTTGTTTTCTGGAGTTGTACGCTATTATCCATTCTGTCTTGCTATAGGTTCAGCGATAAAGCCAACATTGCCACTAAATTTAGCGTTTTTCTTCAATGTGAACAACATTCCTTTGCCACCGTTTTCGTATGCGCTTATTGCCATTACTTTTATTTCAAATTATTTACTTTATCTTATGATGGTTGTCCAAGGATGCATGGTTATGTTAGAAATTCTAACGGGGATCATGTCTCTTACGTTTATTCAAAAGCAGACCAAAAGGTAAGCTTAAAATGTAAATATAATTTTCAATAATAAAACCTTTCTAAGAAACACATGAAACTTTTTTGATATTTCTAAACAGGAAATTTCTCGACATGATTGAACAACTTAATCAGTCCAATGTTCCAACGGATAACAAAAATGTGACTGCGGCTATCATACAACGTTCGGTTCATATTGTGGTAGAGTTATTCAACAAGGCAATTGGACATCTATTCGTGTCATGTTTTGTTGGAGCAGGAATCGGACAAATAATTTCAGCTTTCATTTTGATAAATTCTGGTACTGCGGCACTACCAATGCTACCTTTAAAATTAGCTTACAGCTTGATTGCAATTTCGGCATGTCCTATTATTCTCGTGTTGTATGGTTTCGCAGGAGAATTTTATGAGAGCTCAGTAAAATCTATACAAGAAATGAAGAAGATAGTTGATAGTAAGTTTACTAGTAGCCGTAAGAGGGGGAAGGAAATGAAGATGGTACTGAAAGCATGCCAACCTCAAAAGATTAGGTTTGGAATGTCAAATTTTGTGGATCAACTGACCCCATTAGTGTTTCAACAATTTTGCGTGGACAAAATCATTGATCTGGTTTTGCTACAACAATAGTTGTGACAAGTTTTTATAAAATGTATTTGCCATGTATTTCTGTTAGGCCTTGAGTTATTGCACAGTATTGAAATTGTATTTCTGCATCTGCTCAACACAAAGTTATTGCTTTAAAATACAAATTTCGGTTTAAGCCTACTAAAATATTCAATGTCCTTTTAAACAACCACCTCATAAAACATCCAGCATTATAATATAATGTTTTCAAACATCAAGTTTTAATTAAAACGAATATTCACGATTGTAACTTTGTGTATAGCGTCCTCTAAACCCTGCTTGATATAATATATTAAATAAAATATGTTGCCAACTATACACGATAACAGATATATGTTAAGGAATACAACTACTAACGCGCAAGCAATGGGTTTTCTGATATAACCGAATCGTCGCCTAAATTATGACAAAATCAATAAAATTGTTCATTTTAAATTTATTCGAACTAAGCTCGGTAGTGTAGTAAATGAGTCCATATATGGACAAACAAATACAAAAGCTTAAACTTTTTCTTGATTTTTTATGTTAAAATGGCTTTAAACGGCATTTGTCTTTGTATGATTTTCTACTAATATTCTATTTTCTGAGTTGGTTTTATTTACGCTTAGTTAATTGTTTTTACATTAATTGGAATTTTAAAGCAAACTCTTGGCTTTCAAATAATTTCTTACAATATGAAACAATTTTACTGTTAAACATCGCAAACAAACAGTGAACTTAGCCTATTTACAGGAATTTTTCATGCCTTAGGATATTAAAAATCATTACCAAAAAGAAAATTACCAGGTTAGAAAACCACCACTTCGCAAAAAAAAATCTTATCGTTCCTAGTTGCAGCCTAAAAACATTAATTCTTTAAAAGCATCAAACTTATAGTCTGCTCAATAGAACACTGCTCGACAATTAATGGAGTCAGCGGCTCCACAAAATTGGTATTGCCAGTGTACACCTTAACAATATTACAGGACCTAAGATAACGTCGAAACCAATTACTTGGTTGCGTCCCAAAACTACACTTTCCAGTCCTCAGTTGATTTTCCAAAACATATTTTGACGCTGTATATACATTTGCCAAACCGGTATACATGCAAATAAGAACAACACCACAATTTACCGCCGACATCAAAAACATGAAAAAGAGTGACATAGGTAGCTTAAAACCAAAGCTAAAACAAGCATACAAGCTTATAGTGTGAATAAACATAACAGATATAAGAACGTTTGCAGTCATGTAACAAGAGTAAAGCCTCCGATATTCTGTGGACATCACCTCGATTTCCCTATACATTAGACAGGTTTGCCAATTCGTTTGACCTTTTCGAGAAATGGTCTTGTAGATTTTTTGTCCGGCAACAAGTATGTAACATTTCAAGCAATAGATTTTGAGTAGTAAAACCAAAGTCATATGGCAATAGCTTCCACAAAACAGAAAACTCCAATTAAAGTAGTTTACAAAAACGACTACGAATTTTGTCCAGATTTCGCTGGGACACTTGCACTGGGAGGGACGCAATAATAGAGTCGACTTCTTCTTAGTATATCTTCATCTTAATCGATTATGGGTGATAGATAGGCGAAATGGTAAATCTATTGCAGTTTTTGTTGATTTTACGAAGGCATTCGATAGTATTAATCATGAAATACTATTAAAAAAATTGATGGTTAATTTTAATGGGGAAATTGAACCTTTTATGATAAAATTATTTTTGTGAAAGAAAATTTAAGATTAAGAATGGTGGGTATGTATCCAAATTATATGACATCAAATCTGGTACCCCAGCCGGAAGTTCATTAGGCCCATTAACCTTCTCATTATACATTAATGACATTTCTACTTGTCTTACTTTACCCCATCTGTTATTTGCAGATGATCTTGTATTTTATGTAGATTGCGATGACTATGAAAAGGGTTTAGATGAAATTAATAATTGTTATCAAAGCTTAAAAGCGTGGTGTAATGAAAATTGCTTAAAACTTAACGAAACAAAGACAAAGGTTATGTTTTTCCACAAAGCAAATGATTATAGGGCAAAAATTCTTATACCCGATTCGGTGCTACTAGGTAATGATAAACTAGAGGTTGTACAATGCTTCAAATATCTTGGGGTTAATATTGACTCGACACTATCCTTTAGTAAGCATTACGATGTAGTAAATAGTAGAATGAATGCTGCGATCAGTAAAATGTACACGCTAAGAAGATTTTTCACAGAAAATACAATCAAAATCTTTATGTCCTGCTATGTAGTATCTACTGTTGACTATTGTTTTGAAATTTGGG
>JAQFZH010005879.1:0-10035 GCA_034695485.1 Entomobrya nivalis
GGGCCCTAGGAACTCGTGCTTGGGCCTTCTCGCTGTTGGGCTGGGCCCTAGGAACTCGTGCTTGGGCCTTCTCGCTGCTGGCCTGTGCTTCAGGAACTCGTTCTCAGCCCTTGTGGCTTTTGGGCTGGGCCGCAGATACTCGTGCTTGGGCCTTCTCGCTGTTGAGCTGGACCCCAGGAACTCGAGCTAATTTTTTAGAAGAATACATGTTAACTAATTGTGTTAGTTAAATTGTGTCTACATAATCGACATTGACATCCCCAGACAGTTCATCCGGATATGTAAGTTCAATACACATAAATTAACTATTATAATTTTTAACTTTAATAAAAAAATCGAAATATTTAGTCGCACTGTGCTAATGGTCAATGTATTCCAGAATATTGGATCTGCGACGGGGATAACGACTGTGGTGACGGGAGTGATGAACCTGACGACTGTCCACCTTGTCCAATGGGTTATGTAAGTTGAAAAACGTACTTGATTTTATAAGTTTAAATTATGTTTACAATGACCTTATTAATTGACCTTTTTATTTATGGAAATATTTATATAGTGGCAGTGCCCTAACGAACAGTGTGTCAACGAAAACTACATTTGTGATAGGGACAATGACTGTGGTGACTGGAGCCTGAAGACTGTCCACGATTTGCTCCAGGCTATGTGGAAGCAGGAAGGTGGACACCTCAGAATAAATTGATTATGGGCTATTTTTTAAAGTATTAGAGCCGACATTTTCTTTATTGAAGTAGTTGTCTTAAAATCAATAATACGTTATCAAATAATTTTTATCAAAAAAATGGATCGTGGGACAGTTTTATAACAGCAAAATTAGTATCATTAATCGTGGATGTAATTTAAATACTCATTTTACCAATACAAACTGTGTGAAATAATTTTTTTATGGAAACTAAAAATAATAATTTGTCTCTCTACCTGTCTGTCCGTCATTTTCTGAGTCATTCCGAATGCTATCAGATCAATTTATCAAGTACACGCATTTTTACATTCAAATAATAATTTATGTGAATTCGCATCGTTATCTAAGACACAGATCCTTCTTTCAGGAATGCATTGTTCGTTGGGACATAACCACTAAAAAAATTAAAATAAAAATCAATCAATTTTTTCTAATTTATTTAGTTAATTTATTCAATTTAATATAATTTTCGGGTTCAATGTTCGAAACACAATAGAAAAATAAGTCCCCGTTTGAATTGAACCAACAAAAAATATAAACATGTTAACAAATATCGGTAGGAACGAAGGTTGAGTCTCTCAGTCACGTATTAATTAGAACAAATTAATTTATAGCGTTATTGTGTAATTCGTACCAAAAACACTAACAAGTAATTTATTCCAATATATACTCGACGTAAATTTAAAATCAAATTTGCATTTTACCTTCGTTTGGACTGGCAGATATTTACATTTTGTAATTCCGGTTCCAACGAGGCATTTTTTGTCTATTGGTTATTGCTTTACTCATATTAAACCCCAATTGTCATGAGACCCCAGTATATAAAAAAAGCTTAACTCGATATCAGCTGTATTCGTATTTATTGGCTATTTTTATATATTGATAAGCAGTTCTCTGCAACGCTGCGATTAGTGGAGGACGTCAAAGTCCGATGATATCAGTGTACATATATGAATATATGTGTGTGTATATATGAGTTAGTATGGGGAAAGGTGAGATGATGTGGATGCCGAAATAAACAGGTGTACTCTCTTCAATTGGGGATTACCGACTGCTTTACTTTACTCTCATTGTTCACATATCATCATGCATTATTACAATCATACTTGCATAACTAATCATGCAAACGTTGAACCCTTACGCTGCTAGCTAGCTGTGAATGTGCGATGATGCACATGCATCACATGACCCCACCCGCACAAGATCGGGCATTCAATTCATCAATACTCGGGTTACTCTTGACATACATAACGAACCTAACTATTTTTTGCTTAAGTTTTACTCAATACTGAACTTGTGGCAACAGCCGGCCACACGACTCCCCCTTCATGGCTAAAAATAGAACGAGTTTTTCGTCAATTCTCCCGTTTTTGGTCTATTTCGCTTTTCCAAACTTTTCATTTTTCTTTAACATCGCACAACACACATACCATTGTAACTACGTCGTAAACAAATCATTCTATCCCGTTTTGCACAAGCATATTTTACAAGCCTACTACAAGTTTGATATATTTTTTTTGGTTTTTTAAGTGCAATAATTGTGAACATTAAATTATTTGAAATGGTAACTAAATTAAGCATACATCGAGTTTAAACGCATCCGTTATGGAGAAAATCTAATCAAGTTCATCTGATAGCTTCTCAACCATCTCACCTAAACAAGGTAAATACTCTTTCCAATATATTCTGTACCGTACTCGATTAAAATAAGGAGAAAACAATGTTTGTGTGATTAATATGATAAAGGGAAAAGTAATTTGTGAAGTAAAAGCTAGTTGCAGTAGTAGTGCTACCCTATATATAAACCCCTATCTGTTAGTACTACCTGCTTTTATCCTAAATTGTAATTGCGAATACTTATTATATAAACCCGGGTAAAAACCGAATCGGTTTTTAGTAAAACCAGCCTAATTGTTACCCCTAATTTGGGTGAAGTTGAAAAAATGAGTAACTTATACCTGTCGTGTGAATATTTCTATTCACATGCTACAGATATGGGGAAAAAAATTGAGTTTCTCATTTGTTTACATTCAAGAAATTCTTAAGAAAAGATTAATTATAACTAACTTATTTCAAGAATGGATCAATTACCCCTTACTAAATACAGTAATACATAATTAACGTCAAAGTGATATTTATATTTGTTATATTTTACGTAGTAATAAAAGTGCAAGTATGATACTATTTTAATTAATTAAATAAATTTAACAGGTGAAGTAGGAGCTGCATCCCCGGTGAATGATGCTGGCGCAGTGTCCCTCGTAGAGCAGGGCGAATCGGTTTCTGTGGCAAGGCCGCTGGAATCCATATTCAACGAGGAGTATCTTCGGCGACCAGTAAACATTTCCATTGATGAAAGGTTAACAGGGCAAATCGAAACAGCATCAATTGGATTTGTTAAAATTAGGTAATTAAAATCTATTATTCTTAACTAATTATCATAAACACTTAATGATGAATAAACTAACATCTCAATCGCATTAAATCAATAAAGTACAGAGAAAAACAATATTAACCCCTATATACCATCTTAATTAAAACAATATGGACACCCGTGTTGGAGAGCCACATTAACACCTCCCTTCTTGGCACAGCGGGTCCACACTCTACCTATATATCATGATGTTTATTAGTTGGACCTACTAACATATTCAAAGTCGTAAGCCCTGATTATTAAATTAACTAATTTTACAAAAATCTCATAAAATACTTAAAGGTGGATGTCATAATCGTAATGTTTTAAATTCAAACGTACCAAAACCTAACGCTACAATTATTGTTGAAAAAAGTAACTATGCGAGAACGAATGCGTGCTGTTGGATGAATTTGTTGGCAACACTTCCTTCTTTACTTCAGTGGCTTTGGGTTGGTTACTCCTGATTTGTCTATTCAGCTTATCTGCACTGGCGACCTCCTTCCCTTCGTTTCCGTCTGTACTTTTGCTGTTTGGCTTAGTGACTTTCGTAATGCTCTCAGTGTCCTTACTGTGATTTTGATCGTCCTCGCCTTCGTCTTCAGTGTCTTCGCCGCGACCAGAAAGGGCTTTGATGGCTTCCTTTGGCACCCCTATTCTTGTCCTCTTCGCCTGAATCCTCGCCGTTGTCTTTATGATCTTCCCCGTTACCTTCAGAATTCGTCCTACCACCCTCAGCTCCTTCGAAGTTCTCTTCAAATTCCGTATCGTCGCCTCCAGCTTTCTCTTGTTTATCCTCACCTCCTGAGTTTCCTCGGTGACTCTTGTCGGCACTATTTTCGTCTTTGTCTCCGTCAACTTGTTGAGAGGATGCTTTGTTGTCCGGTGTAACCCTCTGTTGGGCCTCGGTTTTATCTAAGTTTGTTTCCCGACGTAGATCTGTCAATTCTCTCGAATTTGGAACCCCAAAATCTGTTTCAGCTTGCTTACTTTGAGAAATACTCAATCCCAACAATCTTCCAACTATATTTTCAATAGATTCCTCGAATTCAGGGTGTGAAGCACCTTAGTTTTTTGTGCTAGTTAATCGCTCGTAATTTTGTCTCCAGCCGAGTCTTCAGGAGTTTTATGCGATGTTTCTGAAGATGTCGTTGACACCAACTTTTCCCGGAATGTTACTGCTGACTTTTCTTTAGATTTGCCTGTATTTGGTGTATACAGGTGTTTTTCGCTCAATTTATTTTCGCATAACCTTTTTAGCAAGGGGATATGTGTCGGTTGCTCTGTTATCAAAAATTTCCAGTTGACTTAATTCCTCGGGTTCATTGACAACCTCTGATACGGCGGGGATATCAGCTTCCTGTGGATGGTGTATAACTGGAATTTGTACCCTTCCTGGCTTGATGGTTCTTCAAAATTTCTTTGGTGAGGGTGGGCGTGGTGGTGGCACTGGTATTAACGATGGTATTTTATCATTCGTTTCTTTACTCCGTCTTACAAATTTCTTCGGTGTGGGAGGGAGCGGTTGTGGTACTGGTATTAACGATAGTAGATTGTCTAAATCCTCCAACACACCAGCCTATTTTTCTTGTTTTGATCGATTTTCACTTTCAGATAGGGTGGATTTTTTATACTTAAAGAGTCATTTGAAGAAGTTGATTTTTCTGCTTTAAATATTTTTTTCACCTTTTGTTTAATAAGCCCAAAGAAACCTTCCTTTTTATCGGAGGTCGAAGAAGTGGACACTAAAACGCTTTTCTCCCCGGACAGCAGAGAATGTGTGCTATGTGCTTGGTCTGCGGTAATGCTTTCTCTCTCATTTTCAGAATTCCAGCCAACAATTCATTATCAAGTTGCTCAACCAAATTTGTTTTCTTACGGGACTTATAATGATCAGATCTTCTTTCCCCGTACAAAATGCTCCTGTCAGCTTTGAGTGTAGCAAAATCTTATATGTGCTGCGAATCTGCACGTAATTTGCGTGCTGTGTTAGGAATAGTTATATTTAATTTACCTGTCTCAATTTGGTCGTTTTCATCCTCGTCCCCATAGGATTCCAGGTTAGGGATATAATTAGCAGCCAAAATTGCGGCACTCTTTCCAGGGTCCTCGGGTAGAAGTTGGGTGCAGCCCGGTATTTTCACACTACCAGATTGGTTTGGATGATCTCTGACAGAATTATTGGCTAAAACTTGTCGCTCATCCGGTTGGTGTTTCGTTTTGGTAATATCATCCGACTCTACTTCCGTTTCCGTATCAGAAACAAACTCTCCGCTTGTATGGTACCTTTTTCGGTTTTTGAGATGTCTCTAGCCCACTATAAAGTGGAGCTTGTTTGTTGATGCGTGCGCTTCTGCGAGGTGAACTCATGAAATCTCAGTTTATAACTTCGTTGATAAAGTATTTTTGGGAGGAAAGGGAGTGGTCGGTATTTGTGAGAGAAGTAGCTTTCCTCTTTTTGTATAAGTTGCAGGTTGCAGTAAAGAGTACGTGGGGGGTTATTTGAGACAGAAAAATCTTCTACAATGTTTTTGACTAATTTTTACTTTCTTTTCTATCTTTTGTGGGATTTTTTAGATTGGTCTTTAAAGAAGGTCATCACTCGCTTGGGGGAAGGTCACGAGTCAGTAGGAGCATCTCCACCATTGATAAGCAGTTCTCTGCTACGCTGCGATTAGTGGAGGACGTCAAAATTCGATGAAATCAGTGTACATATATGAATATATGTGTGTGTATATATGAGTTAGTATGGGGAAAGTTGAGATGATGTGGATGCCGAAATAAACAGGTGTACTCTCTTCAATTGGGGATTACCGACTGCGTTACTTTACTCTCATTGTTCACATATCATCATGCATTATTACAATCATACTTGCATAACTAATCGTGCAATACGTTAAACCCTTTCGCTGCTAGCTAGCTGTGAATGTGCGATGATGCACATGCATCACAATATGAAACAAACAGCTAAATACCAGAGCATACATGATCGATTGCAAGTTCATTTTTATGGAGTATATTTTTCCATATATTTTTTGTTTTATATATGATAATGAACGAAAAATTGTGCTTAACGATTTCAAAAGCCATGAAAACGTTTTAAATAGAATACTTGCATTCACTAAACATCAATTTTTAAATATTTCCTGATAATTTACTGATATGGCGTCATTCATCATTCAGTTCAACGTTAAGATTCTCGAATTTTAATCTGACTGTTAGCTAGACTGTCCGGTTCAAATGTTTTTGGGCCATTTTGAAATCGTGTTTCATGTTCATAATTTACTTCAAGCATAATTCTTCTTAAACTTTAGTTGACTATTGCAACACTTCATGCGAATTTATGTAAAACGCCATGGAGCGTCGACTTACATATTTAAGTATAGCTTCATGATAAACTTTAGGTTAGCTTCCTCTCTTATTTACGAGTATGAGAAGTATTAACTAGCTATTTGTGCAAATGATAAAAAACTTGATCAACATATCTGAACTAGTTAGTTTTAGTAATGCTGACTTAAACATTTTTATTTTTCATCTAGCTTATTATATATGTAGTTGTACTTGAAAAAAATTAATGTGATAAAAACTGCAACATCCAAAAAAATATGTTTGGTTATCCAATGATAAAGTCGACGTCATCAAGGTTTCCAAATTAAGCTCAAATGTAATTTTTGTCGTCCGTTGTTTGTTATTTTAAAACAGAAAAAACCTTGGACGATTGATGATGGTGGTCCAACTTTTTTTCATGTCTTGACGTGACTTATTTATAAATCGATCGTACAATAATAATATTTCCCAAAATTAACATATGTAAGCATCAATTTAGCTCAAATTAAGTTGAATTCTATTTATTGACTTGTATACCAAGTTTCATGAATTTCGGATGAAGCGTATTTAAGATACATAGACTGTTCGTTTTCTCTCACCTCAAATATAAAACAGGAACATCACTCGGGCATCTATCAATTATCCAAAGTGTTTGCAAAGGAAAATATGATTTCCTAAATTAATTGCTTGTTTTTAAGATATTTTTATAAATTTATGTAAATTAGTTTCACTGATCTTTAAAGTTATTTGCTTATTTGGTAAGTAACTAACGGAATGCGAATATTAAAGTATGACAAAACCACATACTTTTTGGTTACAATTAGCGTCGGCATTGTGCAAGTTTGCCAATCCAATTTTATTATATATATTAGGTATGTATTAATTTTATATCTTAAAGGAAATAAGTTGAAAGTTCGTATTCAAAAATCAATATGACTAGATTAAATATTTACAAATCACAACTGTAAAGTTCAGTAGGACCCTTAAATTGTAAGCAAATGCTCATAACGCTCTTGAGACTTTTTATTCGAATTAGTACTTAAATTAAGCTTCTCATTGTTAATATTGAGTTCGTACTATTTAACAATAAACTATAGATATAATTTGCTTTGATTTCAATATCAATGATTCCAGCTTCTCCAGCAGGCACTGCAATAATTTGTAGCGATCTCAAAGTTTTAAACAAATATTTCTCTCTTCTTCCTGTTACAGCTTTCCATTGACGTAATATCTTAAATGAAAATTTATAAAACGAGCACCCAAATACAAACGTAATGTCTACTAAGCCGATGAAAAAAGCCAGTGAACCTAGACAAATGACCACAAAAAAATTCAAATTTTTACTTAGGGCAATAAAAATTAGATTTGAAAAAAGTAAACACATTCCAAAAACACTGCACAGAACTCCGGTACTAGCGTCGTATTCGAATGGCTTTAATATTCTACGCACAAGTTGACATTGGCGATAAAAAGAAATTAGAAATAAATTAGGTTGGGCTTGTTTCTGTAACCGTTGTAGCAAAAATATTCGATATAAACCTTCTGTGAATGTTATCATGCTGAGATTAAAGTATCCAGATAGTAATAAATGACCCATAAACAAATATATAATGGTACAACCCAATTTAAGCAAGATGTTATGGTAATACGTGAAGAAATCACAGTTTTCGGAAAAGGAGTAAAATAAATATTTTGTAACACTGTAAAACGGATCCAAACCCAAACATGTAAGCATTATTGTTAAACAATAGACTAGTAAATACATTGAGCCAACTGAAATTGTTAACACTTTACAGATCAGAAGCTCCTCTTTTGTAGATATTTTACAATATTTGTCAACACTATAGGCCCAGTTGCAAGCGAAAGCCAAATTGTTTACATGTTTTAGTACAAGGTAATCCGCTATGCTAATCAAGACAACTGCAACTATAACAATGCCTTGTGACAGAACGTGAATGAAACCGAATATTCCGGGATGGACCAGTTCTGCTTGAATAATGGTAACAGTTGATATTAATAATATTAGTTTAAATGCAGAATTAGCTATGATGTATATCTTAAGGTTTGAAACATTGCTGGAGAATGGAATAAATTTCCAGCGTTTGGAAGTTGAATCCCAAAATAAAGGAAACCAGGTGAGTGTGTTGTTGAAACGTTGGTGAATATCGTACAAGGCAAACAGTAACTTCATATTGTAAAACTGTTTGATTGGAAGTGTTTATGTTTAAACTTCTACAAAACTTTCAGCTTTTGGTACAGTCAAGCACTTTAAATCTCATTTTTTGTAATGGTTAGCTTAGTATGGTTGCGGTCATCGTAAGCAAATTTATCTAAACGATTTATTATAGTGCGGGGTCCAAGTATTGCAAAATTTACGAACGATTTAGGGAAAGAATGCGTTTTTTAACGTTTACATCCCACGTTTTTCAGCATGACATTGATATACCAAAATTATAGGAAACTTAACGGAAGTGATTACGTCCATGAAGAATCGGTATGAGGACAACTATTTCAAGAACCCTGGCCAAAAATGTGTAATTTGCAAAGACAAACTTACATTTAGACCATAATCATCAGTTTACCATTTCTTTCAATTTAAAAAATCACATAATAGTAAAAATTGGAAACCTTGATGACGTCGACCTTATCATTGGATAGCCAAAAATTCAAAATAAATATTTCCTTTGGGCGTGGTCGTTATTTCAAACATTTGAAGGTCAACTACTTGCATAAAATTAGCATAATGTGAAATCCATATGTTAAATACATTATCGATTGCAAGTTCATCTTAATCAACTATACTCCTAAATTTTACCTTCATAAACTTAACGTAAATTATTATGTATTTCCTGATTATTTGCCGATATGGCGTCGTTTATCAGTCAGTTCTACATTAAGATTCTGGAATTTTAAACTGTCTATCAGCTATAATGCCCGGTTCAAAAGTTATTAGACCCATTTGAAATTTGTTCCATGTTTATAATTTACTTCTAGAATAATTGTTTCTAAATTGTGCTTGACTATTTCAATACCTCATGCGACTTTATGTAAAACGCAATGAAGCATCTACTTGTATATTTTAGTACAGCTTCATAATATCTTCTATTTTAAGGCTAGCTTCATGTCTTGAAGTGAAAGAATGTAAGAAGTATTCACAAGCTTTTTGTGCCAATTGATCAAAAACGTTTATAACATGTTTACCGAGTTTGTCAGTTTTGTTAATGTTGCCCTAAACATTTGGGTTTTTCATCACGCTTATTATTAACATGGTTTTACTTGAAAAAATAATTATGTAGTAAAAACTGCTACACCCAAAACACATTTACTTATGGTTATCCAATGATCCAAGTCGACGTCATCAAGGTTTCCAATTTAAGCTTAACTGCTATTTTATCCTTAGTTATTTGTTTGATTTAAAACAGAAAAAACCTTGGACGATTGATAATGGTGATCAAATACTTTGTTTTTGCAAACTACAAAGAATCAACCAGCGTTACTGAAACAAACGTCCGCTTTTCTAGATAGATAGATAGATAGTTTTATTTCCAAATTAATGGGATGTTTACAGATAATCAGAAACATATACTTCTGCTCT
>JAQFZH010005880.1:0-10033 GCA_034695485.1 Entomobrya nivalis
CCAATAAATGGAAGGTTTATGGGAGGCCCAGGTGATGACAAAAAATGATCAGGATACGGGATGAATTTTATGGATTTGTTTAAGGAACTTTAAAATATGGAAATATTATTAAATTTATGATTTTATAGACTTTAATAAATTGCTGTCAATTAAATGCAAATTAAAATCGCGGTTTTCATCATTGTTAAACGTTTATTTTGTATCCATCCGTTATTATTTGATTGTTTGCAAAATCATGATTTGAATGCATAGTAAGTACCACCAGATTTGAATAAAAAAGTGTTACTCTTTTATGGTATTTGTCGCATGTACAAAGAAGATGGTTGGCTTAAAATTCCGACAGCAAATTCAAATAATTTTCGGACAAATTAAACTAAAACCTTTCCGAGGTTTTAATGATTACCTTTCTTGGAATGCAACAGCTTCTTAGTGAATATTGTGCGGTTGGTTTTCTTAATAATGCAAATCTTACAATTTTTCATGTTAGTTTTACTTGGTAAATTATGTAATTAATTCGAATCAAGAATTATCAAGCTAATTAGCCAATAATATTCAATATAAGTAAGAAACACTTTCCATAATTATCTAAAGACTAAACTCTAATAAAAATTGCACTTGGACATATTTTTACACCGTCGCATTTGAAAATTGTCCAATAAACCACAATTTAGCCATTTCATTTTAAATTGTCTCCAGCCGTACATAATCATGGTCATACAAGGAAATATTTTACTTATTCTTACATGTATGTTCAGAACCGCACTTCCGTAGGATCGAGTAACATTTTCGTACGCAGATTAAAATTGATTAGGTTAGAAACATGATATAAAATATCTAAAACCTTCAGAGTATTTACATGTGGTTCTAGAAAGTATTGTTCATTAACCAATTAATTTCATCGCTTTGCAGTAATACGTTACCGAGTATTTTCTAAGCTAACCACAAATTAAAGGAAAATATTGGAATATTACCTCAACAGAGTACATCGTATGTAGTTTCAGGGTGTCTTAACTGTTCTTTTTACAAAAATCCTATAATTGTTTGGGTCTGTCCCTTCTTAACGGACATACGAAAGACTAAAACAGCAAATCCTATTATTGCTTCTACTGTCTCTACAGTCAATATAATATATCAAGCATTGATAATCTTCGAATTCTACTTCCACATATGACCTATAAACAATTAAAATTAATTTGGCAACTTCCTAAATATGAAGTTATTGTGTATTTTTTTGTTTACGGTTTTGGCTCCCGGAGACATGTGGGAATCTCAAAGTGATGTCAAAGTTCCCAATAGGCCGACGAATTGGATGCTAGAAGCCCTTAGAAGCATGTCGTCATTAAAGGTAACAGCAAAACTCATACTTATCAACAAAGATACAAACGTTAGAACGGTGCATAACACGTACAAAGCTCATAACTAATTATCCAAGCCCTATAATTAATATGTCATGCCAGAAATTTCATAATGTATGTCGACCTGGATATCATTTGACAACATCCGGAAGATGTAGACAGAATCTACAACAACCGATAAATAACCTGTATTCCGAAGCCATAGGAGATGGAGGAATTCCGGTAAAATTGACATTACATATCATTGAATATATCAACATTTCCATTTAAATAAACACATTGAATTTATATTTGTCAATTTTTTTAAAGGATGTCTCTAGTCATCAAAAACAATGCGAAAGAGGCTTCGCTAGACTAGGGACTGGCAAATGCAGACAATTAAATCAAACTGCTCCTACTGAAGCTGACTATAATTGATGAAATCTTTACTGGTAAACCTTAGCATTACTACTTGCATATTCGTTTTTGGATGCTGACAAAGTCAACTGTAAAAATAAATAATTTTATATACATAACATGCAAGTTGTTTGGGAAAAAATATAAAAGATTATTGACCAATACCTTTGTAAAACATCCATGTCATGAAAAATATAGTATGAAGGATTTCGGAATATTAAAACCAAACCAATCTAATGAATACTAATTAAACATGATAAACTCGAAGTAACATTTGTATACAATGCGTTTTCCTTAAAACGACTAGTAAAGCATTATTGCATACGTAAAGTTCCAGTATTAATATTTCAGTTGAATTTTGATTCATAGGATTTCACAAACAAACGCTTAACTGCTACAAAGTTACTTATGTTTACCACTTAAAAAATATTTCAATAGCGTCACAAACATGCATACATAAGTTCTACCACAAGCTCACCAAGTTGCATAGTTGTGGTTAACATTTCAAAAGCTAATGCAATAACTATGCTACTTAGAAAATTTCATACCCATGTCTTTAAAGAATTAATTCCAAAATGAATTAAAACAAAAATTAAATTAGATTAAACAGGACCAAATTTCTTGACCAACTTTAATTTCGTTTAATATACGCTATTACATTGAAAAATGATAAATTATATACAATTTATTTTTCTAACAATTTTACACACGGTTGAACATGCATTTCGTTATTGTTCATAATCGTTGTCGGTTACAATGTCGCCATAAAGTAATCTACATTTTCCAGTTGGAAGCATCACAGCGCCTGTTTTACACACTTTGTTTCCTAATGGTCTGTGCTATTTAGAATAAACATTTAACAAAAATAATTTTAATATCTTACAAAAATTAGCTGAATAAAAATTGCTATTTTTTTAGCTCACTGCAAATTCTGTCTTCATTGGAATGGCTTCGATTGAGACTTGACCCAAACAGAGCAGCACTATAAAGAAAAAGTTGACAATAGAGATGGGCTTCATGTTTATGTGTAGTTAATCCTGGATTTTTTTTTCGATAAAAATGTAATAATTGTGTCGATAAAAGTGAAATACTTGTGTCGATAAATCCAAAACTAACTGAAAGGCTAACATTTTTATTTCATGTTTCCTTATATACTAATTTTTTATTTACCAATGAGTAAACTAGCGTCAAGCATGTTACGATTCTCAATTCTCGTTACTGCACACTTACTAATTAAATTTACACTAATGATCCATCTTTAGTAACGTAGTAGACCTCAAGCCAAGTTAGATTCAAATTGAGTCATGGCATGTTTTCTTAAAAATTAAATGCTTGTTTAATGCGTCATTTAATTATTCAGACAATTCCGCAAAAAACTTAATGAATCAACACAAATATCCATGATTCATAATATATACGAGTAACTACTTGACTTCATTTTTTCCGGATTCACTCGTCAACTTTTTTCCAGCGTTAGTGTACTTGAATTTGCACCACATAATCATTTCTTGGTACAAAAAACAATATCTGCCTTATTTTCTGTTGACATTAGTACTAACTTAACTTACATTTGCCATTATGTCCACCAGCCCTATGGTTGGTTAGCTTAACTAACTTACATATTGAATAGCAAAATGCTCAACATCAAGTTGTTCTCGAAAAACGTTTTGACTTTAGGTTGTCTAATAAACATAGTACTTGCTTTTTTATAGACGTGTTAAATGATAAACAAAACTAGTTTACTAACTGAACCAAGTTTTGTTCGATTATACAAATTAAAATTTCAGTGAGAGATTGCTGTTTGATGAAACAACATAAATATAAAAACAAGCACGAACCACAGCATATTTGTATGAGGTTTTTTATTGCTCAATGTCAACGATCAGGGACTTATGTAATAATGTTTGGTACATCATACGCTCATCATTTTCCATATTACCAAATGGCAAAGGTTAGTAAACAAGTGCAAACGGTTTTCTGGTTATTTAGGATGTTCTGTTTCTTACAATGAAGTCATTCATTAAACAGAAAAATAACGAAACGGACGAATTGAGTCATATGTATTTCTTTCATATTAAACCTTTGTATTAAATACTTCAGTATGATTTATTATATAATTTTTACTTGGGTTAGAAGGAAACGCAACAAAAATTCTAAAAACTGTCATATTCAAGTAGACTCTAGCAGCAAACAGTCCGCTGTTTTAATCAGTAAGTGATTAACGGATCAGTCGTAGAAATACTATTAGCACATTAATAATATTTCAGTTTTATTTTCCCTAGTAATGCGATAAATGAAGGTACAAAAATATATCTTTAAATAAGCTCGGAAACGCACAATTTTACAGACTTGTAAAAAACTTGAATCTGCGCTTATTCCACAATCAAGACATCTATTGTAATTTAAAATAAATGGCTGGACACAGTCAGCTAAGTAGTACTTGTCTGAACTTATCAATAGATTTATTACAGTGATTATTTGACATAAAATGTAAAATGCCTTGCCTGCTATAAAATGTATTAACAAATGAGTAATATATTTGTATTTTCATCCATAAATAGTATAGTATGAAAAAACTAGAATAAGAATAAACCAAGTTTCTTATCCAAACACATGGAACACTGAAATTTTAAGGTTTAACAATTTTTTGTAATTCATAAAAAAACCTAATCTGTACGTGTAATTAATGAATATACATCCATATAAATGTCCACTTGTTAGATTGAAGGAAACTACTAAATTATTTTTTTTAAATAAAAACCTACACCAAAATTCCTTACAAATTCATATCCAATTGTGGACCAAAGTTTGAAGTTAATCTTAATCGTTTACTTGAAAGTTGTTTACTTATGGCGTCGTCCAATGTGGCGTGTGAGACTATGCTTCCTCGGAAATATTTCGTCACAGTATCCACAAGTAAATGGTTTTTCACCCGTATGTATTCTCATATGTTCTGTGAGGGTACTCCCTTTACCAAACCGTTTGTCACAGAACAAACATGTAACATCCTTGAGTTTTTGATGCACTGTCCTTTGATGTCGGAGACAACCACTATTTTTTGAAAACTCTTCCCCGCACAGCTCACATTTCCGAGGCCGATAGTTTCCGTGAACAGCTGAGAAATGGTTTACCACTTGGTATTTTGTCCAAAACATCTTTTTGCAGAGCCAGCAGCTTTGTTGTTTTGTTGAGCCATGTGTTTTTTCATGGTCTTGCATGGCTTGCTTCAGAAAATATTTCTTATGGCAGAATTTACATTTGAAATTCTTTTCGGTGTCGTGAAAAGCAACATGCCTCCTGAGCGCACAATCAGATGAAAGATATTTTCCACAAGTTTCACACTTCCATGGCGTTTCCGTTTTATGGGTAAGCAGATGGTTTTGCATGGTTAACTTCACTTTGAAACATTTACTGCACTCAGGGCACTTGAAGGGTTTGGAGTCATTATGGGTGTTTTTGTGCTTCAGGAGGTTACCTTTTATTGAAAAGGATTTTTTGCAAAGATCACACGGAAACGGTTTCTCACCAGTATGGGTTTTCATGTGGAAGTTTAATGCTCCCTTTGTGTAGCTACATGTTTTACAAAGTTTGCAGAAATATGGCTTCTCTTTTGTATGGCTGGAGTAATGCTGATGAAGGCTGCCTTTTCTGGGGAAATATCTGTTGCAAAAAATGCACTGGAAGGATTTTTGTCGATTGTCCATTTTCTTGAACTTCGGTGGAAACGATGGGGAATCTCTGTATTAATTTAAATACAAGTTCTTAATAAGGTATTTTTAAGTAGCACTTAAACCCAACTTCTACATTTATCTTGAAAGTAATTTACCAGCTTGCTTACCCAGATGTATTTCTTGTGGTTTTGTTTGTAAAATGTTTACGGTAAGTTACTCAACAATTGAAATGTGTAGTTTTAAGTGTGTTTAATTGACACTTTTTTAAATAAAAGTAAACCAAATACCAAACAACGAAAAATTGGTATCAAAAGAAAAGAAAATATGGAACGTACATTTGTGCTTGAACCAAAAAAATCAGCTGCTCTTACTTTTCAACAAAATGCCTATCCAGTCACCGGTATGCAAGTATGTATGTTCAAGTACAACATTTTCTGTGCAAGTGTGTACGTCTGTATGAGAACAAAATAGAGTGCAAAGAAATCTGAAATGATCAATGTCAGATATATAATGCATGTGTAATGATTTGTTTCATACGTATATTTTTTCAACTGGGCTCTCGTTCATAAAATATACGAATGCATAATAGAGTAGCGAAATAGGAATGAAACATGGGCACATATGCATCAACAGTCCCAAACCCAAGTGACATATTACCGCTTACTATTCATGTAAAAACAGCTTTATTCCATTATTCAAGTCATACGAATGTTTTTATAAATAGACTAAGTAAATTAATTATATATAACTGTAAACTATGTTCGCCAGGAATGATCGTGTCGCTTGCATTCGGTGCCACAGAACATTTCTTAAGTAATTAAGCGTATTAAGTACATGCAAGCTTCTGACTTTATCGCATAAGTAAGTAAGAACACATAAGCGCTAATGCATCAAATTTAAATAAACATATTTTCTAGAAATTTAAACAATACATTTAAATGTTGTATTTTACTCAAATGTTTCATTTTCTTTTAATAAGTCTAGTTTGAAACGCAATTTAAAAAAACAAGTTGTGTTAGGTCAGCAAGGAAAGGGCCATTATTTCTGACTACATCCACAGGCTTGAACCTATTGGCTGATCAAAATAGGCAAAAATGCCAAAACAGATTAATTTTATATTAAATAAGGTTTTTGTTTCCATGGAAGTACAGTTATCTAAACCCATTTGCAATTAAAATTTAAACTGGTTTTTCTTGATCTCATTTAATGTTCTGGAAATACTTTACAAGAAATTTAATAAAAAAAACTGTTTGTCTAATCTTAAACGTTTGTAGTAAATTGTAAAGTACACACAAATCACAAGGGTACTTATACTTATGTGAAATTTTCAGTATGCCAAATATAAATGCTTGTTTATGCAAAAATCTAAGAGAGTGATTTAAGGCGACTTGTAAATGTACTACAATTAACCTAATTAGCATTGGTTGCATTTAAAAAATGTAGACACAGATCTGGAATATTTTTCTTAGATAATTATGGATAAAATAAACGTAAAAATTGATAATGTAAAAAATATTATTTCCAAATGAGTTATAAATTGCAAAAAGATGTATTTGAAAGTAATGAAATCGCACTTCGTGACTTGACTTTGTTGGCTTCGTGACGTCCACGTGTTAAGGTTCCTAATGTGTGTGGAAATGGCAAGACGAATCTAGTCAATACTAAATAATTTACTGTTTTTTGAATTTAATATATTCACCTGGAGTTATAAAATGCTATCTCAGCTTTGGCGTAGCATAAATTATTTGTAGCACTGGATGCTTCAGGCGATAATATAAACTTTGGATTTGGTCGGTCTGAAAATAAAGTGAATAATTAGCAAGGTTGCAAAGCGTTTGGTAACGACGTTTTCTATCGGTCCTTTAGCACGACACAATCTATCTAGCATTTAGTGCTCAAGACGTAGATTTGGACTTTAGATTTGGTCGCTGGGGAGGAAAATACCAACGACTGAGTGGCACTTAACAGATTGACGTCAAAGTATGTTAAAAAAAATCTTTTTTTCTTTTTACGTATTACCGCTTTGGTTTGGTAACCTTGTAGTAGCTTGCCATATACATACCAAATAATACACCATGCTCCTTTTGGAGCATCGCATTTGCGGCAATATGAATTTTTTATCAATACGTAAAAAATTATATTCTTTAGACAGTATTTGTTGAAGACCCAAATTGTCTTTGTATAAAGTTAAAAACAGATTCTAAGTCTAGACAGAATGTATGGAAACCTCGAAAGTGTCACTATTGTCATTTAAGTCTCTGTGTGATCGCCACATTGCTTTTAATTAAGAGTTAGCATTAAATCTATCATCTACTGTAGAAAAACCCATAATTACGTTTTTGGTAATAGTTTTATCGTCGTCGAATTATATCCGCAGATATACGGTTTGCAAACTGTCTTATATTTTAAAATGGCTTTATTCGATCACAAATTGTTATTTGAAATACTGGCCTTTTACCCATCAAAACTTGGATATGTTCCTATACACTGGAATCGCAAATCGCATAAACTTGTAAATCAGAACAAAGCTCAGTACACTTTAAAAGCTGAGAGATACTTATATCTGCAATGTACAGTCTGTATACTTTTCGCACTTCAAGGTATTGCCAGTTTTCGTTTCCAGAGTCCCACGGGCAAATTTACATTTACGGACAGAGTCACATACATATTTGTTTTTTCTGGTCTACTAGCTTCAACCGTTATGCAGAAAAGCTGCGTTCAAAAGCCATCATCCCAATGTCTCTACATTAATGGAATCATTCAACTGACAAACTACGCAAGGAAAACAATTGGTGTAAAACTCCAGAGAAAAAAGTCGTTGATAAAAAAACTAGATTTTGTTTATGCTGCTTGGATGCCACCCAATATCGTTCTGTTACCAGTTTTGCTGTCTTTCGGTCTTCATTGGATTTCACCGTGCAAGCCATCACTTATCGGATTTTTTCTGATACCGGAATGTTCAACTTCATCCACAGTTTTGAATACAAAGTGGTGGAATTCCATTTTGAAAACGGCTGTTTACTTGCTCAACTTGTGGTCCTGGACTGGTGCCATTTCTTGTGCAGTTTACTGCAGTGCAGTATTCATTTCACTTTGTGTCCTCAGTATTGGCGATATTTTGGAATATTTTAGGCAAATGGTGGAGTTGGAAAGGGACCATGACAATGTATACAGGAATGGCATATTCTACAGAAAAATTCAAGTTTTGGGTTGTATTTGTAATGAAGTTCAACAAGATGATGTAATGATCATTACAATTTTTGGTGGTATACTTTCACTAGTCTTTGCACTGTCGTCAGTATTTTCGCTAAAATGGAGCAGCGAGAATGCTTTGAGTCTTGGATTGTTTGGCTCTGTGGCAGTGGACTTGGTATTACTTCTTCTGATTGTTGTTGGCGCTATGGCTGAAACACATTATGAATTTGAAAAACTCCTGGAGCAAAGGAAACGGAAGGGAAGGCTAGTCGATTGGGGACAGAAAAACAAAATTTTGAAATGGAAGAAACGCTTCTATGCTTCGTCCACACCTATAAAATTTAAATTCGCTGAACTTAATTTCGTCGATCAGTCAACTCCGCTGAGATGTATACTCTTATCTGTTGAGCAAACTGTAACTATTTTGCTTGTTGGGAAAAGTCACAAATAAATTAAACGACTGGTTTATTTTAAGAATTTCAGAACACAACTAATTTTCCGAGATGTGTCAACTGTCTCAAAACTACAAAAAATATACTGCAAATATCTTCACATGTGCTAGGTAAAATATTGTATGAAAGGATTGTAGCATAATGTGTTTATGATTTTTCTAATTACACGAGACGTGTGTCTTTCACAATTGTTTAAATATGAAGAATTTTAAAACTTTCCGAAATTATTTAAACTAATTTTCACTCTAAATTTTGTCATCTTCAGTGGCTTTTGGTAAGGCCGGCTGCGCCAGTAGTACTTGTTGTGCTACTTGCAATCCAAATAAAAAAGTCAAAGGTTAATAAAAAATGTGAATTTTCTGGATATTCAAGGTGATCTGTTTTTACAAACTATCCGTTTAGACGTATCAGCTAAATTATCAACGAGACAAAATGAATCATTTGAGTTCCATGGGAACCTCTATTCGACATAATTACTTTATTATGAAATTGTACTTATTGATAGCAATCCAACATAAGTGACGCCAAAAATATCATATTCAATTAATTTATCTTTAGTGGTACGTTGCTTTATTCATTAAATTTAAAAACGATAGCTCACTACAACTCTCCGAGCCATTTACAATACTTCGTACTAAAAAATTTAATGGTAACACGAAAAATTAATTTAGAAATACATCTCACTTACCAACCTTACAATACGATTATTCGTAGTTGTTATTTCACAAAGTGTGAAGTTTACAATGTTAATTAATTAAATGAATGCATCACACATCTTCCTATTAATAACATTAAATTACTCAATAATATTACACAGCATGCATATATTGTGGAAGTAGTGCCTGCCATACATACATAGGGGTTTTCACCTAAATCCGGCCAAATTGAAATCATGATATCTAGACTGGATGTTGATGAATAGACAGGAAATTGATATGATAAGATAGGCATTAGTCTAACTTAA
>JAQFZH010005881.1:0-10032 GCA_034695485.1 Entomobrya nivalis
AATAAATTAGCGACGGACTTCCAATCTTGAATATCAACCATTACATTGAATTGATGGTAGTTATCATGGTAAAATGGAAATGAAAAACAAAATGTATCAATTTTTATTCTGATGTACATAAATGAAAATGATAAGTTTATGTCTTCATTGAATTTAATTTCCATAAAAATACACTGAATTATATATTTTTTAATTTACAAAAATAAAAGCAGTAGCATAGCAGATAAAACAATTTACTTACGATTCATACATTGGAATGAGACGAGACGCAGCTGCTTCCCTAATTGGTTTCAAAAGTGCTGGCTTAAACGCAGTCTTCAACTGATTCAAAAACACATACATTCCTCCTGCGTTTTCTGCGATTCCTTATCAAGAAATATTCGAAAAGCAAAAAGCTACGAGAATGCTTGACCTTGGATGCGACAAGATCCAAAACGGCTTGACTGTCATTAACCTCGCCATCGGTAGTTGCAAAGATTTGGGATTTTCTAAAAGCATGCCATGCAAGGCAATTTGAAGTATTTTTACTCAGCATGGCCTGCACGACAATTTCATGGTTTTGCAGGGCAATTTCGCATAAAATTTTGTTAACAGAAATTCTTAATCAGCATGGCTTGCAGGGCAATTTGTAAGATTATATGTAACAAAAGTTTAAGCATGGGAAACAAGTGAGGTTTGGAGAAAACGAACGGCAATGCTTTCTCTGGAGTTGTACGAAAACAAATAGAGCGCATATGACTTTCTCTCAAGAAGAAAGCTACTCAACTGAATACAGATGGCTTTGGTGTATCGATTGAGCTTACAATAGCGCTGTATTTAACGATGTTTTGTAGTTTTATTTAATAAAATTCAAATTTAAAAGATTGTTTATAAATTACAGCCTCTAGTCAGTTCATGCGTATATATTTTCTTGATATTGCTTGCAATGACCAAACAGCCATTCATAAACCAAAAACGTTGTTCCATTTACCGGAAATGCTCTTAAGGACAAAGGCCAAAATCCATGAAAAAGCCCTCGAATCCCGTGTGTCTTTAAAATAACTGTACCACAATGAATAATCCCTTTGTATTTTATATTACTTATGCCATGATGTCCATTTGATGACGTTTCCCCCTGGATACGGGATTTGATAACATCCAAAGGAATTATAGACCACCACGATAGGATCCCTTGGATTAAAAATTATGATAAGGTTATTCTAACGACTTATTAAAATACAAGGAAAAAATCTCGTGCATTTGTCGTACCAGCCATTCCACCTGCCATAAACTGCGCAATTTTAGACGACTCCATGGATTCACCTGGCTTTCCATTTCCCAAGGACAGCTTCCTCTTGAGGCATTCATAAATCGCAAAATACAAACCAGAACTGGGAATATCCCTAAACGCCTGAGGCACTAACCCTTTATACACTCCAAACAAACCATTAGTTTTTACTATCCGGATAACGCAATCCACAGGGCCTTTTACAGTACCCTTGCTAAGCTGACTTTGCAGTTGAACTTTCACTAGATCAACTGGACACGCAACAACAAGCTGAGCAGCGCCTCCTACACAACCCGCTATGAAGTAGTCCCAGTAGCTGTACACAGCATGAGAATGTCTTTGATGATGATTTTGTTTGCTTTCTCGCCTTCTCCTTTCGAAAAGGAAATCTAAGGTACTTCCGTAAAAGCCAAAGTACACAGAATTCATGGCTCCTGTGGTCAGAAGCGGAACTCCCATTCCGCGGAAGAATGCTGTCATACAAATAGCAAGTAATTGTTTTTTAATTCTGTAAATTTTAAAATGATAATTAATTACACTCATTCCGAAACATTAATTCTTTACTAGCACACTAACTTAAAATCCCGCCTGCTCTGTATATGTTTGTAATGCTTTCCAACATGGGACGACCCAGGATTTGCTGACGAACTTTCAGCGTGTCAATCGGATGCCCAACAACCAGCCCAGCCATTCCTGTCAGAATCAGTTTTTGTATGCATGATATATACCCTTGAGTATTTTGGCAACACTCAAAATAAATCTGTTTACCTAGTTTATCCCTTAACTATCAATTATGCATACCTGCAATCCAACCAGAACAAAAATCGCAGCTTGTTGATGAGTCAGTCATAGCTTTTCCGATTTTTGGGATATTTTTACAGAAATTTCTTTGATGTAAGCTGCTTTGTCGAAAACGCACAAAATACTATGAATATTTTCTAATAATCTCTTTGAGAAACGATACAACAGCTGCGACCTCCATACCAATAATAGCTGTCATGTCTTTGGATTATCTTAATATTAAACGTTCACAGACATTCCAGACATGAAAATGAAAATCTTTCATGTAAGGTATTCGTTCCTTGAAATAATGCGGAATAAATATACACATATGCATTATACCAAAAATTTCATCAAATGCTTAGCTTTTAGTAAGCTACTAAGCTACGATGTAAATACTTATATGAGTGCACGAAATATTATAATTGTACGTCTTGGACTATCTGGACTCTGGACAAGAAGTGATTATGATGACAAACACGAGCAGGTGGTGAGTGGTTATATGATATGATCGTGATTTTAAACGTTATACAAGCACAAGATTTAGTGATGTTGACCCCAAGTTAAATATTTGGTTTGACATGCCCCGCAAACCAATGGCGAGCAACAAATATAAATGATACAAATAAATAGGACGAAAAAATTGAATGCTAGTACATGTTTGTAGATCCAGATATTAAAACAATACAACCAGGAATTATCTTTGCTGTTTCGTGCATTTGCATTTGGTTACAATTTAGAATGACTGATTTTTTTTATGCATGACGATATTATATTGACAAAACCAGAAAGAAACTATGCCTAATACCAAATTGATACAATACTACGAGCCAGACAACGATGCTATTACTTAATTTCCCAAAACTAATCTCAATCGTGCATAAATATAATATGAGCACTTGTGAACTATTTTGGTGTAACTAAAATGTGAACAGAATTTGAATTGTGTGTAATAGTCAGCGTTTTTATTATAAAACTGGACATCTCATGAGAATGTACTTATCTAATATTTGGAAAGCAGGTTTAATATGTAGCTCCGATTGAATTACTAGTTCCAAATTAGACCTTTTTGGGATTTAGGAATATGTATGCGTGTAGTGTAGCGAATTATAATATATATTGGATAAATTTGCGATCCTTTTCTTAGGTAGGTATAGCAAGTGGCAAATCGGTTAGGTACCAGATGTAGAATTCAGCATATTAATCAGTGATCATTTTTTAAATCGAAGGGGAAACGAAATCTAAACTGATTACACAATTAAAATCGCCGTCAAAATTCGAACATTTTATTCTAGAATAATAATAACGGTTTAGGTTTTTTTAACTATATGTTTTAATCATTATTTTTTTAAATTATCAGTGATTACGATGTAGAATTCTACATAAACGAATAAAGGAATTCGTTACCTTCGTTCGTTGTTTACAACAAGAGCTGATATGCAAGATCAACAGGGTTAATAGAGTAACCCAACTTTAACAAAACATTTTGCAAGCACGAGTGCCATTCAGCACCTGTACTCTCTACTTGCCCGTAAAACATTGGAATAAGTCAATTTTAAATTTACATTCATCAACAATTATGCATAAAATAGAAATTGGTACGAAATTGAATTAAATAATCTTTTAATACATCAAAAACACACAAATTCTACAAACAAAATGATAATAAAAATGATGTACACAATGAAATTACAAAAATCTACAACAAATGATACTACAAAGCTGTCTACAATTTATACCGATTATGGTAACACATGTATATAAACTCTTCATAAACTATGTCACCCAGATTTCAATACTTGTTATTTTGTTATCCCCTATTCTGTATGATGAAAATGAAAATTATGGCGGGCGAGCTCTGCTCTCTAAAACCGTCAAATAAAATCCCCTTTGAGGGAACTAACTAACTAATGCATCAAAAAAATTAATTCATCTATATCAGTTAAAATTGCAACTTTTCTATTGCTGAAGGCTAAGTTCCACTCCTTGATAGCGTTCCATTGAATCGATCGCTCGTTGTGCTTGATGTGTTATTGTGATATTTCTTACAAACTATATATGATATGTATCAGTACTTATTATAATGTAATTATAAAATTTGAAATTATGTACAATAGTTTCACAATAAGTTGTTTTGATTCCTTGATTAACTCGCCACCTTGCTCATGCTATGCTATAAGTACTCCTAACTAACCCATTTTATGTGTTAGTGTTTCGATGTTGTATAAGTTTATATTTGGAATTTTTTGGAATTATACACATACAATCAAATTCCTAAAACACTGTTATGGCGTTTACGTACAAAATTTTAGAAGTAAACAGGAACCATAGCTTTGTTTTTGCTCTTATAAGAAGTAAATATGAGAACCATTTCCTCAAATTATTGTTTATGTAAAAACTAGGACAAAACAAATTAACATTCTATGAATCTAAATTTACAGAAAATATTTACCCAATTCTAATCCTCTTACGTTAGTTGGTGAGTTTACGCCAATCACTGAAGTTAAATGTTTATTCACAATTCAAATTACTGACACCTACTTCGCTAGTGACTTTAGAACATTCGTTCTGACATCGTCTTTCGTCTTAGCGGAGAATTTTTTCTAAATGTAACAAACCTGAATTTTTCATACAGTTCATACATTGTAGTTTTTCGTCAATTTTATATTCTATTATATTCGCGTATGAACCTCATTAATATGTAACTGATTATAAATAAAGCCCTAAAGTAACAGTTTGTTACATATTAAATTTGGTTCCCATGGTTTATTTTTAGCTTACAAGACTGAATACGTCATGCATTTGTCTTAAACTAATTTTGTGCAGCATCCAATTTAATATTCTCTTTGCGCTGAAAATCCTTTTAAGAGTGTTTTACCATATTAAAAGACTAATTAGTCGCAAGTAAACAAATATTTGGCAACTTTAACAATAAAAAAGCAATTAACTGACGAATAAAACATGCTATTACAATACAAGCTTGCACCTCGCCTGGGGAAAATTTATGCAGCCGGTAACAGAGTCGTCGGTGTAGCCTTGAACTGGGATCCTGAATTGGAATTGGTTACAGTTGCGAAACAACCATGCAAAAGTCGCTTCTGGATAGCTATTTTTGGAGCAATAATAATAGCCAATGTAAAACTTGTGAAAAAGCTCAAGACGGAAAAAGATATTGCAAGCATGAGTTTTGGAACATTTGCTATTTCAGCAGCAATGGTTTCAATGTATTACAGTTGGTATCATCCAAGGAACTCAAAAGGCATGGCGCAGTTCATGAATGGACTACTTTTCATAGAGAAACAACATGCTAAAGGTATTTAATTATTAGATAGAAGTTAAACATTACATTGTTTTCCATTCCAGTAATTAAATACCTACATTTGTCTTGACTCTTGACATTTCAGAAGCTCATATGCATACATCTAATCGTTTTGCTAAATTTGCAAAGTTCGTGTTCTCCGTTTTGTTGACAACCATCTACTTTTGTCCACTACTCACCGGGATAGCTGCTGCTGTATTACCATGTTCCTCTATGAATACCATAGCAACATTGATGCCATGTAACGGAAAAGTTTACTTGGTTACAAAAATTTTAAACTTCGTGATTGTCTTTTGCATAAATACCGCAGTATGGCATGTTACTGTAGTGTATGGATCAATTAGTTGCATGCATATACTACTTGGAACAATGTGTCAAGAAAACATTCTTCAGACGTTTTACAGGTATACAAACGTTTAAAAACATTATTTGTGATTTACGCGCACTACAACGTGTAGTGTATTCAATTGAATTAAAAATATGAATTGCATTTAATTTAGAATGGTTCAAAGCATGTCTCCATCAAATGCATCCATTCAAAAAACCATGTTGTTCTACAGACAAATTCAACTGGTCAACTTTCTTTTCGATTCATCTCATGTGGGAATTCTAGTGTCCACTTTACTGGTAACAATTGTTTCTCAGTCAACCATGTTGTATTTCATGCTAAAAACTTTGACAGGTTTGGATGCACCCTGGCCTATCACCCTGAGCAACACATTATTTACAACAGACTGCTTTATTGTAATCTTGGGCATTTTTGGGTTTGCTGCTAAGGTGCACTCCACTTCTATCGAGATCATTCATTCGACCAAAAAAATAACACTGACCAATCGTATGTTTTCTAAATTTCTTAAATCCTGCCCCGTGATTAGTATTAAATTTGGTATGACTAATTTCATTGAAAAGCTCACACCCTTGAGGTTTCAGGATTTTACCATTGCTAGATTTATAGATTTTATATTGCTTGAAAAACAAAAGTAGCATTTATATTTCGTTGGAATTAATCAGTCGTTCAGGTACCTAAAATTATTGTGATTTGAAAAATCGTAATGAGTCATCTATGAAAATTGAATAAAAATATATGTTTGACAATTATGGAATACTGTCAAACGAATTACATTAAGGGCATGTTGTTTTCCGCCAATTGGTTGAACCTCCGATAGTGAAAGGTTCTCTGTAATATGTGAAAACCTTCTTTGTATTTCAAAGTATGAGAAGCAGTTAAGAATACGCGCTGTTCTGAAACCCAAATGTGGCACTTTTGGAATCATTGATCATATTATCATCATGGAGGTTCGCATTCTACTATTGACCGATACATAATGATAAAAAATATGGTGAAAGTATTAATCCTACAAAAACAACTTCAGACTTTCTCTTTTTCGTATATTGACTTTTTGAACGAATGAATTGGACATAAACACGGTAGTCGCCCTAAATCTGCTCTTGAAGTCTTAACCTTTTCTGAAAAAATTACATGAAATCTTCAACACAAGTGCTTCCACATTTCCTTACCATCTGGCATTTTCTTGTACAAATTGAGTTACAAAAGAAATGATGTTTCCAATATGCACAACAACAGGTCAATGACATGCTAAAAAAGGAAGTCACAAAACCTTTCTTATTTAAGTTGTTTATCTTTTTACCAAAACTTTTCATATCTACACTACATCGCTAAATCTGAAGTGACTAACCTTTAGGATAGCAATCTCCAAAGCAGGCCTATTAATCCCACTCTCATCACACAAAGTCCATTACGACCAATATAATGAATCCTGGTAACGAAAACAAGATTTGTGTATACAATATGCATGTATTGTATGTATGTACTTATTATCTTATCGACCACGGGAATTTCCAGTGGATCTCCACGTACAAATTTTATAGCATGAAAAATGTACATATTTACTCACGAAAGCAAACATAAGATCTCAAGAGTAAAAGATATCACCACTTGTACTTCTGGACGGACAAAAACAACGCAACATTACTCAGTATTCTTATATTTTATTTGGGTGCAATATTCAGGAAATGTCCCACAATACAAATAAATAATGCGTCAATATATGCATAATACATGTCCCATAAATTTACAAATTTAAATGCAGGAAAATCGTTTTCTCACAACGCAAAAGTTTAAATTAGCTTTATGTCAATTAAATATAAAAGGATTAAGTACACGGGATAAACTAAAAGCGAAAGATCATTTAAATTTTAATCCTTTTCTGTTTTTATTCAAAAAAATACATTAATACACCAGGGATGCATTCAAAATTCTTTTTAGCTTTCAAGAAAAGCTTAGTTAGGGAGTATATATATCATGTGTATTCATGTATTTATTAAAATAAAATAACTTCAAAAAGTTAGAATCCAATGCGAGCTCATCCTAGAATCTCACATTCAGTATTTCACTTTTATTCAGTTTCCACCAAATTACTTGGTAGCAATTTTCTTTCACATACTTAAAGATTTTTCATATTTTTCTGTTTATCCAAACAAAGTTTGATAGGAGAAATCTTGGAAAGAAAAAGCAATTCCCCTTTAGAGACTACGAGTGTTTAATCAGCACAAATTCCGACATGTTATGTTCTAGTGATGTTTTCAATAGAAAGCCTTTATATTACTTTCTTGTTTTTCTCAAAAAATTTGCTTATTGTACGCTGTATTTTAGTATAATTCATAAATATAACGATACATCATACATAGCCATCTTACAAAATCTCTGAAACAGAGTACCAATCCAATAATAGTACATACTGATGAATTATGATGAAAGTTATATTTATACTACTATAACAGCATGCCTGTTACTGGAAGGAATGTTCAAAAAAATAAACAAAGATTGAAAGAAATGTTTATTTTGAACATCAGTACAAATGTGAAAGTTCCACTTACTTTGTCATTTCACATTTCCCTTCAATTTAATTTTCTTTCTTGCTCCTCGCCATCGTTTCTTTCACAATCGAAAAAGTAATAGAAAAAGTTTAAAAGTAAAAAGTGTTCAATTCTCTGTTGACATTTCTGTACTTACCTTTTATTGAAAAGTAGCAATGCTTTCACCACTAGACAAACAGTGATTTGTGTTTAGTTTCATTCATGACGTGACCATCGTTATTTCAAATACATTTGGTTATACACTGTGCATTCGACCATATTTTCACGAGTATAGACAAAGACAAAGCAAGTTGAATGTGTGTTTTTGTGAAAAGGGGAGCAAAAAGGAATATAAAAGAAGAGGAATGATAGCAATTATTCGGGATTTATTTTGACTCCGCAGTACCTATACACTATACAAAGATGATGACATGGATTGACTACAGAATGAAATTTCCAGGAACAGATTTCTTTGAACGGCAGTTCTGTGTGTCTCGTCTTTCAATGTACGGGACCGCCTTCACTATTGCACTTTCATGCAATCTCAAACTTATATTCTCAGTCATCTTCATGCAATATGCATTGCGCAATTTATAAAGGACTTAGTAGTACTTACCAACGACGGGATTCAATTGATTTTAAATAGAGAGCAAAAGAATTGTAAATGTAACGTTTTTGGAAACAATTTATGTAATGCATTTGTATCTGCTGCGTTTATCATACATATGTCGCTAAATTCCTATATCCGGTACGGTCCGGTAGGATACTGCTAAATGCTACTCAAGCTCAAGATCAGACGATATGAATTAAGCTTTCATTGAATTAAATTACCAAAAGAAATGATACTAATCGTCCTTGGAATAATTGTACGTGATATTTAAGTTTTTTAGCTGTTTCTTTGTAAATCAAGTGACACCGTAAAGTTTTTCATGTATAATCTTTAGTAAAACTGTCCCTGTTGTTCTTGTTGAACTTATGTTACTTGTAATCCCTTCGTGCAGGTTAAACAGTCGTCTCACAAAACCCCAGGGGCATCCTACTTACAACCAAGATTTCTACTGGGTTTTTAATTTAGCTGACTTGTTTGAATAAGATCACATGGACAATACATATGTGAAATTTCAGCGTGCGCAGGTAGATACTGGGAATATGTATGTTGGGTTACCGTTTTTTACTTGAAATAACATCTTCTCATGCAAAAGATTGTGTATGTTTAATGATGTTCATGAGAGAATAATTTCCATCCTAAGAGATGGGAAGAAACATGCAGAAATGATATGCAAACTTTAGGCACTACTTTTACTTATTTATGCAAGCTCGTAATGTACTGTTACAACTTAGCGAATAATGCATCGGCTTTTCTACCGTAAAGCTCACCAACAGTACGGTCAAAGTTTGCATACCAACGTTTCAAAAAAATCAAACTCTCCATGGCAGCACTTCATACAATGTCGTTACTCGTTATTCATGTCATTCGCTGGAACTTTCCTGGACGAAATAAATTACTTTGATCTACTTTCACTCAAAGAATTTACAATAATTGTTGTTTTTGGATAAACGGTTAAAAAACCAGAATTATTGTGCATGTACTTGTCAAAGTAAGATTTAATATAAGACTTTAAGACTCAAAAGAAAACCGTCAGTGTTTTTATGTATAACTTCTAATAAAATTAATTTGCTAATGTTATGTGCGTATATGGTATACGAATAAAAACTATATACCTGTTCGGAGATTCTTTTCCCAATGAATGGCAAATGAAAACGTAGTCCCAAGACACAAGAACTCTAC
>JAQFZH010005882.1:0-10032 GCA_034695485.1 Entomobrya nivalis
CCCAATACGAGGCCAACAGAATCCGTTTCATAAACCAGATTCGTATGCGGACCAAGGTTTCCATGAAGTTTAGTTTGTTGGCCATTTTGAAGATTGTTGGAAATTTAATGATTTGGATTACCGTTTTAGTAAAAAATATCACGCTGAAATCAATTGCAAACAGATATTTGTTGAATATTGTTAAAGACCTCTTAAAAGTTTTGGTCAAGTATTTTTAACAGTTTTTAACAGTCGAATGTTGAACAAAAGTATTTTTTACATGTATTATGTTTAAACGGCTAAAATGTTTTAAGATGTGGCAGCTAGTTTGTATTTGTAAAATATTTTTGAAGAATAACCGCTTTGTCGCACAATTTTGCTGTACTTGTAGAATTGGACATTGGTTTAACTCTACTATTGGTGAAAGTAGTTTGCGATGTGATTTTAAGTCGAAGTATGTCAAATCGCAGAATATATGAGGCGTTTACCAAAAATGTTTTCAACAAAGTTGGGCAGCAAAAGTATACGGAAGGAAATAATTTTTTCCACAAAAAAATAAATCTATGCCATTATTTATGCAGTGATATAATTTTACATGTGAAAAATAATAAAAATACCCAACTTTAATGTTGCTTTTAAAATGATATTATTTAACTTACTAATATTAAATCATAAAAATAAACTTTTACAATTATATTAGAAATATAAATTTACAGGTACAGGCCTACAAACAGATTTTTGATTCCACTGCTGGTCGAAGTGCGTGTTTTGCAACGTGATTTGAAATCGACGTATGCGAAATGGCAGGTTATATGTGGCATTTACAAAAAACATTTTGAACAAAGTGAGGTAGCAAAAGCATAAGAACGGAAGTAAATTTTTAATTTAAATTTATAACATTGACTTATTTTTAATCTCTGAAATGAACTTCCTAAAACAAAAAAATAATGTTTTAAAATAACTTGATACCAGTAGTTATGCAGTGGATTTTTTTTACATGTAATTTAAAATAAAAGTACCCAACGTTTATGTTGCTTTCGAAACATTTTTTTTCAAACTCGCAAAAATAAACCACAGGAATAAAGTTTTACAATTATATTAGGAATGTAAACTTAGAGGTACACGCCTGATAGCGTAAAATTCTCCAATTACACTGCTAGTTGTAGTAGTTTGCAGGTTATATGTGGCGTTTACCAAAAATAACTTGAAGAAAGAACGGTAGGAAACGCAAAAAGACAGAACCAGATTTTTAATTTATAAATTTTATTTATGTATGTGGATCGGTTAAGGGAACTTCTTTGGCATAAAAAATAATGGTTTTTGTATAACTTTAGGCGATGATTTAAGCAAAAGTATAATTTGAACAAGTAAAGAAAAATAAAGTACCCAACTTTGTTGTTGCTTTCAAAATGTTTTTATTAAATTCCTAAAATTAAACTACAGGAATAAAGTTTTATATTTAAATTGGGAATGTAAATTTACAAGTGCTTGCCTACAAACAGAAAATTTACTTTTGCCGTGTTTTCATGTCATGTATGTGCTTGAATTTATACAAATACTAAAAATAAATTAAACATGGAATTTTGTTAATTGTTAATTGCTAAACATTTGTTAATTTCATCCAAATCCAAAGAAGTAAATTTATACGATTTATATTCTGCGTGTAAAATTCAATACTACATGAATAATTTCAAATAAAAAAACTACAAATATTTTTAGGATTTTGTGCCATGTATTTTTGGAAGCCAAAAATTACGTAGCCTAGAAGCGTAAATTATAAATTTAGGATTTTATATCTTACATCTTTAAATTAATTCATATATACAATATATGTGCTACGCTTATGCCCCATTTTATTGTGTAAACGTAAAATATAGAATATAATCTGTTATTAATAGTTGAATTTCTTTTCGCACGCAAACTATTATTTTGTTGCATACCTCCCTTCAGTAATATATTTCATAAATTTGCTCTTTTCATGCATGTATACTTAAACTTATTTAATCATGTATTTATTCTGTAAAATGTAGAGATCATGGAATAAAATAAGCGACACATTTGACATGATTGTTATATTTGAATGATTTATACGAATATAAATGCATATCAGAAGCAATCTCAATTTTTAATGTAACAGCTTTATTGACGACAACATATGTGCCTTAAACCGCTGGGTTCTTCAGACTTAAACCATTTAAAAATATTTGCGAGGTTCACACTACCACAGTTTTCCACAATGATCAAATAACTATTATGAGTTGCACCATAGTCTGTCACTGTAATAAATTTCATATGTGCTTACATGTGGGCATAAACCTACGTATCCGCAAACACGACATTCTTTGAAGAAAAGATGCATAGTCGTATTTGTACCTGAAAACTGCGTACATGCACATTGCTAATTAGGTAAATGTATTAAATATGATATGGCTATAAGAAAAAAATGAGACTCATTTGAAAGATATCATAACTTTTGTGTACACCTTATGCAGTTTGTAAACGTGAACACAAAAATACAAATGCGTATGTATGTAGGTTCTTACAAAAGACATTTTCAATAGTGCATGCTTAAGTTTTTGAAATGTTGGTAGGCTATATAGTCAAAAGTCATACCTTGAAAACTTCTAATTGGCTTTGTAAACGAACATCATGTGCAATAAACCAAATATTTCACTCGACAAAAATAAATCATATGGACCGCCGTATGAATTGTTTTCATGCGTAAATATTACCTGTAAGTTTGTCTTTATGCTCTACATTGCTTTACATTATCAGTATCATCAGAACCATTCCAATTTTCCTTCATTTTAGTGCCTTATTTTCCGCAATCTATTAGAATTTTAACGTGAATTGATCAGTAAGGCAATTTAGTTTATAAGCAGCATTTGTTTCCATATTTTATAAACGATCAGTAAATTTAAAAGTAAATTAATATTCATTATAACAACACTGGCTAAAAGAGTTAAAGGTTTAGCTAATTAGCAAAATGGTAAACAATAAAGCACGGCTTCAAACCATGAGAGAAAGTTGAAGCAACAAATAAATCCACTTTTTGTGGAAGTGGTAAGATCTTCACTAATATTTGATAAAATTATATTTCTAAACATTACAATCGGTGCAACTTTTTTGACTTATTTTAGATCCTGGAAAATATATTGAGCTTCTTGAAGGAAAATAATAAATCCAAAATCCCTCGGTTTTGGAGAATACCGGCTCGTCTGTAAATTTATTTATTTGATATTTTAGTCTTCATATGTCTTATAATTCCAAACAGGAAAAAAGCAATATTGCACGTCATCATCACTATGCAAAGTATGCAATCCTACCACAAAAAAGTATGAAATATATATAGCAGCTACACTACCTAGACACTAGCTAATTGTACAAGCTGAAGCTATATCAAAACTCTTTTAAATGCATACGTTCCCAGTTTTGGTAAGTTATGCATATGAAAGCTGTTACTTATAAACCTCATTCCCTTCAATGAATATACTTACAAGGAATTCCAAATGCGTACGTGCAACAAGCAAGCTAATAACCTTATTTGAAGATGATAAAGTGGTTTGTTCTATATTATGAATAAGCAGTTGTAAATAGGTACTATAAAGTTAATTTCCATGCATTTTCATCTAAAGTCACCACTACACCCAATACAAATCTCCACTGCAGCCCATCTAACTCAGTATTTTTTATGTCAGTTCTTCTTTGTCTTTCATTAGAAAAACAACTTGTCGCGCTGTCTAGTACCAACTAAGTTAAATCGTTAAAAGTTAAATGGTTTTATTGTAACAAAATAGTAAGGAAATATTCCTGTGTTTGAAATTCAGTTGTCTGTTGCGTTCTCACCTTTATTAAAATATAACTTTACTAATTAAATGCCCAACAAATTTCTTAAGCATTATAACAATTACACCATTTTGGTGACCGATCGATAGCATTTAAGAATTCAATTAGTCTAACGTTTAGCACTAAAATGGCTAAGAGTGCAAAACGTTTAGCTAAAATGCAGGAACACGATGCTGGGGACAGTATCCAGGCTTCAAAAGTTGAGAGCCAGTTCAACCTTCAAGTAAATCCACTGTTTGTGGAAGTGGTTAGATTTGCTATTTTTTATTCTAATTTATCAATTTAAGTAGTGTCCATTTAATGAAATATACATTTGTTTCAATTCAGATTCTAGAAAATATCTTCAGTTACTTAAAGGACACTGAAACAAAGCAGGCAATCAGTATAGGAAAATACCGACTCGTCTGTAAATTTTGGAATCAAGAAATCAACAAAATGATCAGACGAGAAACTCATACTAAACTATATAGAATACTCACACCATACCCAGAAGGCTTCGGATGGACTTGTATTAAAAGTGCGAAAAAATTTCAACATAAAGTGCCTTTTGAACATGTGCTCCCTTTTGAAAATATTGAAGTAGATTTACGTATATACAGGTGGATTGATTATGATCAAAATGTAGACAAAAAGTTTGTAAGTTGGTTTAAGACGATGGGCCATCAAGTCAAGTCACTCATTTATTCCTGCAAATTGAATAATGAACGGAAGGAGGAATATCGAGTTTTGGAAAGGATTTTAAAAGAATGGTGCCCAAACCTAGAACGGTTAACCTTAAAAGGTGTTCAATGTTTTGAGGGACTAGTTTTTACGAGCTTCTTTAACCATCCCTTAAAACCCTTTATTTGTGAAATGTTGCGGGAAATTAGCATCAGATTTGGGTGGAATGAAGATTTTATATTTCCAAACCCTGACAAAATTCCAAGTATAATAGCTGATCCAACCGATTTAAATGAATGCATTTTCAATTATGGTTTACCTTGGAAAAATGATGAATTTCCAGAAATTTCAAATGGTTCTGGAGTAAAAGTTCTTGTTGCGAAAGAATTCTCTAGCAAAGGAAAGCTTCCAGATTTGAGCAAGTCAATTCCTGAAAACTTTTTCCCAGAATACTTAGATGGCGGAATTTTGGGTCAACTAATGAAATGCACAAATGTGAAAAGGCTTCGAATAGAAGGTCATTTAAAACCGATTAATCGAGAACATTTAATGGCATTCTTTCACTTCCGACCAAATAACTGGAGAACTTCCCTTACACATTTGGAGTTAGATTGGCGCTATACCCTAAATTTTACAAAACATTTGGTCATCCTGGCCGCTGTGAGATTCCCTCTTGTGACCCTAAAACTGAAAACATTTAATCCTAAAATTTGCAAAACGAAAACTGAAGACATGGCTAGATTCCTTGCTTATTTGGCAGATACCTTGCAACATTTAGAGCTTGAAAATATTGAGTATGAAAATTCAGGCAAGCTGGTATTGCCTTTGTTATCAAAGCTAAAAACTTTTCTTCACGATGGAATTAACATTTTCCAGTGTTCTGTAAAAAATCTACTTGAAAGTACACCGAATCTGGAAAAGTGCTATCTCGAAGTACGGAAAAATAACATGCTATATTCATGCAGAAATGCTGATGGGTTTTTTGATGCAAGCTCTACAGTCTCAAATAAGCATTTAAGGGATTTTAGGTTGATCGCTGACGACGATATACCCTTTTCCGGCGCACAGGCAAGTCAGCTTTTGGATTGGTTTCCTAACTTGAAACGATTGGAATTGATTGGAATGCAAGATGACAGTGTTGGTATGTCAGGATTGTTAAAACGGTTGGGAAATTCAGAGGTGAAGCACTTCATAATGGGCTGGTCTAGAGGGGGTAATAGAAAAACTCAAGATGATGTCATTGCAAATAGCGATTTTATTCGGGAAACGGGAAATCTTCAAAGTAATTTTTGTTAAAACATTACGATTTTGGCTAATATTGTGGTTTATTTTAAATATTTTTTTTAACCAAATTTACGATGCCATTTTATTTAGACTTGATTTCACTGGTGATGATTTTTGAGCATGCCAAACGTTCTTTCCGGGTGATGTCAATGGCTTTTAAGGATGGGTTTGGAAGGCTTGCGCGTCTTCAATTTCTGAGGCTACAAAATTTCGGGGTACTGATATATAACCATTCATATTACAAAATACTATTTAAAGTATGCTATAGAAATTGTAATTATTTAACAAATTTTTGTACAGATTTACATGGATGACAAGCCTGAGGTAATGGAGCATCTTGTACATATTCCAGTAGTTCAGCTTGAGGGAATGGCTTATCTGAGAAAATCATTATCCCGTCAGAAAAGGACCGTCAAACCTAGAAGAACTAACATTAAGAAACTGGACAAACGGATGTTTACAGGGACTTATTTTCACAAGTTTATTTGAAGATCCCACAAGAGAAATAATTTGTAAGAAGTTGACAAAAATTAATGTCAGAGTGAATCTGGATGATTTTTCTTGGCAAAAAGGTTCCGAAGTTCCTAACATTCTTTTGGATCCGAAGGATTTCATTCGTTTCATTTACAACCACGGTTTACCTTATCGAAACAACAATTTTCCAGAAATTTCCAATCGTGCTGGCATAAAAGTTAGTGTTCCAGAAGAAATTTACACAAAGGCTGAACTACCAAATTTGAGCGAGATTATTCCAGAAAACCTTTTTTCAGAATATGTAGATGGTGGAATATTGGGTCAACTTATGAAACACACGAAAATAAAGAAGTTCACATTGGGAGGGAGAATAGCGTCAACTAATCGTAAACAACTAATGGCGTTCTTTCACTACCGCCAAAATAATTGGAGAACTTCCCTCAAACATTTGGAACTAGATTTTAATGGTATATTTGAAAGTTATACAAAAGACTTGGTGTTACTTGGCAAGGTCAAATTTCCAATTGTGACATTAAAACTCGCAACTGAAAAATGCATTGGTGAAACAAATAGTGGCGACATGACTAGATTTCTGTCATCGTTTTCGGAAACATTGAAACACTTAGATATAAATGTAGTTCAATACAAGGAACCTAATATGCTTGTATTGCCGCTATTACCGAAGTTAAAAACGTTTACTATCAATCAAATCAATATTTGTAACTTGTCAGCAGCGAATCTTGTTGAGAATGCGCCAAACCTTGAAAAGTGTTATCTTAGAGAAAATGCATTTTATGGTGGCAACTGTATTGATACGTTTTTCAAAGAGGATTCAGCGTTTTCAAATGAGCACCAGAAAGATTTTAGATTGACTGGAAACAATGTCAACTTTTTTTCTGGGGAGCATGCAAGCAAGTTGTTGGATTGGTTTCCAAAAGTAAAACGGTTGGAATTGATTGGAATGAGGGACGAAAATATTGGCATGACGGATTTCCTGGAAAAGTTGAGCAATTCGGAGGTCACCCATTTTAAGATGGGTTGGTGTAGGAAAGAGACAACCAGCTTAAGTGGTGATTTTGCTGATGATGCCGGACTTATTCTGGAAATAGGAAAACTTCAAAGTGAGATTATTAACATGTTTTCCTTATTTTACTTAATAATATTGCAATAGCTGGGTTGTGAATTAAGGCGGTAACGAGCTTTATTATAATTTTATTTGAAACAGATTTAGTTTCCCTGGAAATGATTTATGAGCATAATACTGCACCACTTCATGTTGTACCAATTGCCTTCCGGGATGGATTTGGAAAACTTTCTAATCTACGATATCTGAAGTTGAACAATTTTGGGGTATGATGATTTCATAATATAGCAACACTTTTGATGCTTAAATATTAAGGTAAATACTCAATATGATTACTCTTTTCACACAGATTTACCCACACGAGAAACGGGAGATTATGAAGTACATTGATCATATTCCATTGGTCAACTTTTGTCACATGGATTCAAATAGCTGAATATTGAGAAGGCGAAAAGCTGAAATGCTTGGTAATGGTACATACATAATGAATACGATTTATAAGTAATATTGCTGTTGTGCTTACGATCAAAATTAGACATGAAGAATTTTTGTTTTTAGGTGCCCTTAATTGATTTTATGGTATTTACAGAAGATTAAACTAAGGTAACTAATTCATTGTGATTTTTTTTACATGTAAAGCAAAAAAATTACCCAACTTTATTCTTGCTTTAAAAATGTTTTTATTAAATTACTAAAATTTAATTACAGGTATAAAGTTTTACGTTGAAATTGGGAATGCCAAATTACAAGTTCATGCCTACTAACAGGAAATTTATTTTTTAAAGTGTTTTTATGTCATGTGTGTGATTTATATTGTAGAAGCATAAAAATTGAAACCTGGACTATATTTGTTAATTTCATCCAAATCCAAAGAAATGCATTTATGCAACTTAAATATCTGCGTGTAAAAGTTAGTACTACATGACTTATTTCTAATATAAAAACTAAAAACATTTTAAAGATTTTTGGTCATGTATTTTTTGAAGCAAACAATTACTTGTCTTGGAAGCCTAAATTATAAATTTAGGGTTTTATGTCATACATTTTCAAATTATTTCACATATACGTGATACGCTTAAGCCACATTTTACTGTGTAAACGTTAACTATATAATATAATCGGTAATAAATAGTTCAGTGTTTTTCCACCGCAAACTTTTATCTTGTTGCATAACACATCATCCAATAATATATTTCATAGCTTTCGTTTTTTATGTACGAATTAAGGTAGCAAACGCAAAAATATTGTTTATGTATTTATTCTGTAAAATGTAGAGCTCTTGGAATAAAATCAGCGACACATGAGACATGATTGTGTTTTCGATTTGAGTAATTTTTTTAACAGTTTATTGGCGAAAAATATGTGCCTTAAACCGCTGGGTTCTTCAGAATCAAACCATTTAAATATATTTGGGAGATTCATTCTACCAAAGTTTCCCACAATGATCAAATAACTTTTATTTGTTGTACCATAGTCTGCCACTGTGAGAAATTACATATGTGTTTACATGTTGACATTAACCTACGTATCCTCAAACATGATATTCTATGAAGAAAGCATGCATAGTCGTATTTGTCTTAAGTACCTGAAAACTGCGTACATGCAGTTTTAACCCATAACGATTGATTGGTAAATGTATTAAATATTTTCTTAAATAAGATAAGTTTATAATGAAAAGTCAGACTCCTTTCAAGGATAACATATTTTTGTGTGCACCTTATGCATTTTGTAAACGTGAACGCATAAGTACACATGCGTAGGTATGTAGGTTCTTACAACATACATTACATTTTCCATTGTTCATTCTTAAGTTTTTGAAATGTTGGTAGACTATGTACTCAAAAGCCATAAGTTGAGATTTTCTGAGCGGCTTTGTAAATGCGCAGCATGTGCATTATATCTAATATTTCACACAACAAAAATAAATCACATGTACATCTTTATGAGTTGTTTACATGCGTATTACCTGTAAGTTTGTCTTCATGATATACATTGCTTTACATTATCAGTATCATCAGAAACATTCAATGTTTCTTTCATTGTAGTCCGATATTTTCCCCAATTTAATAGAACTTGAACGTGAATTGATCAGTAATAAAACTGAACAAGCATTGAGCATTTGCCTTACATTTTGTAATAAAGGATCTGTAAATTTAAAAGTACAAAGTAAACTAATATTTGTTAACTATTAAAATGTCTAAAAGAGTTAAACGTTCAGCTAATAAGCAAAATGGTGAACAATGGAGCACGAATTTAAACAATGAGAGCAAATTGGAGCAAGGAATAAATCCACTTTTTGTGGATGCGGTAAGGCCTTCACTAATATATCATAAAACTAATTTTGTAAACATCACAAGCATTGCATGATATTTGTCTCTATTTTAGCTACTGGAAAATATAATCAGCTTTCTAAAGTCAGACACTTTAGGAGAATGCCGGCTCGTCTGCAAATTCTGGGGTCAGGAAATCATCAAGATGATCCGACGAAAGACTCATGTCAAACTTCACAGAATCCTGACACCATATCCAGAAGGCTTCGGGTGGACTGATGTGAAAGGGGGAAACAAGTTTAAATACAAAGTGCCCTATCAACAAGTTCACTCTTTTGAAAACGTTGAAGTCGCCATGGGTGTTCGATGGGTTAAAAATTACAAATATGTAGACGAAAAGTTCGAAAAGTGGTTCAAAGTGATGGGTCATGAAAT
>JAQFZH010005883.1:0-10028 GCA_034695485.1 Entomobrya nivalis
CACATGTATATTCAAGTTTCCAAAGCAACCTCTGCTAGCATTATGGAAAGCTATTTAATTTTAGTCCTTCTCTTCACTAACTACAGTAGTCAGGTCACTGATTAGATTAGTGATGTGTCAATTTGCCCCAAATTTGAAGTCCCATTTGTTCCCCTGTTTCAGTTCCACCGTCGTACCGTAGATACGACATCACCAGAGAACCTATTGTGATGACTCTCGCCCTGATACAACTTGAATACAAACCACATAGTCTCCTCCCCCACTACATAACGCTTTCAACGTGAAAAACATCAATTTGAAGACGATGATAATGACGATGCAGTATACAGCATTACGAACGTTCTAAGTTCTCTCATAAGTTGTGCGTGTTAAAGATTTATGAAGCAATTTCGTCAGTCAATCAATTCAATGCATATTCATATGAAATATTTTCCAATTCGGATTTTAGCAGAACTGCTAATAGAGGGACTCGGGTGGGTTCATTATCGCATCAATTTTTTTTTTTTTTCAAGTCAGTAGCCAATTTATTGCTAACCGCACAAGTTTAAGCGTTGAGCGAAGCGATAAAAATTTAGTTTTGTATTCTTTTGACTGACTGCTAGTGTTCATTTTGTAGTTGTATGAATATTGAACTTGTTCTACTAATTATATTGCATATTTGGTTGTCAACAAAGACGTTATTCTCACGTCACGTACCACGAAAATCCTATACATACTTACAAATATATTTACGTATTACATTTTACTTGAGTACATAATATTTAAAAACTTTCAATACGTTAGAAGTTAGAAGTACATAAGTTGTTTTCAATGATTTTAGGAATTATTAAAATTCGTGAGATTTAAGAACATCCTGTCAAATTTTGCTGAAATCATTTTAATTTATTAGCGTACTAGATGAGCTGTTCCTATGTCATTGAAATTTGATTTTCATCGGAAATGCTTCACACTTTTTATGTGCACGCTTACGATTTTCATGACAAATTCAAATCAGTCAGTCGTAAGTTGACATTCACAAAAAAAATCATGATCAGGACGATACAATGCATACAATGCTAATTATTTATTACCAGGCAAATAACAATTTTTATAGCTGACCACAGTCCACTGCTTCAATAGTATTTAGCGAGATTCTACAACAAATCTGTAGTAATGAAATGGGTATGTGCCATGAGAATACTGACAATTGTTCCATAATTGCAGAAAAGTTCCATTTTTTTAGATTCAAGTTTGGAAGAGAGTGTGTTTTATTAATTATATTTACGTAGCTGTACTTTAAAAAAAAACTTTGAATTACATATCATTGTAATCTACCATGGCTCAGTATTTAGGAACATCCGTGGTTATTCTTGTGTTGTGTGGGATGCTGATGGACAAATGCACTGCAGAGTGGCATTTGGTGTGGGAAGACCAGTTTGAGGGTGGTAACTTGTCGGAACGGTACAACTTTGAGACAGGCTGCAACGGTTAGTTAAATAATTTTAACTTCAAAAAATTCCAGACTTAAATATTTAAATGTCTTACTTTTTTTTGGTTATGGAAAAAAGGCTGGGGCAATAACGAACTTCAATGCTACACATCTAATCGGCCAGAAAACGCGCATCAGGATAACGGAACACTAATCATTACCGCCGTTAAAGAAAAGTGGGGAGATGGCGTTAATCCAGATAAGCAATTTACATCCACCCGAATCACCACAAAGTGTAGCTTTCTCTACGGCAAATTTGAAATGAGGGCGAGGTTGCCAAATGGGAAGCACTTGTGGCCTGCATTTTGGATGATGCCTGAAGCTTCAGAGTATGGAGGCTGGCCCCGGAGCGGTGAAATTGATATCATGGAGTATCGAGGGCAACAACCTAATGTTACATTAGGTACCATTCACTTTGGTGAATCTAAGGATAAAAAAGGACAGGCTGGTAGCCCGGAGACCGACTTCCCTGTGGACTTTAGTGAAGACTTTCATGTGTTCGGAATAGAATGGAGTGCCAATAAAATTATGTGGATGGTAGACGACCAAGTTTATCATGAGGAGTCCCTCCAGAAAAACTTTTGGGAATCAGTGTACAGTCAACCTGGTCAGCCATTTGACAAGAACTTTTTCATGATTATCAATCTTGCTGTTGGAGGAGACTTCTTCGGGAATGAGCCTTTTGACCCTGTTGAAGCTGATAGCTGGCTTAAACCTACTTTTGAGATTGATTGGATCCGCAAATGGGAATGGCTCTCAAAAAATTCAACCAAAATATCCAAGTGATTCCTTTTAAATCTTTCTAGCTCATTACTTTCAATAACAACGTTATTATAACTTAAATGACGGCATTCGTTCGTACAATGATGTATTGAGCATTGATTACAGATACTATTACGGGTACTTTCGTCAAGATTTTTCTTCGTAAATCTTTTCCATTATCTTATCAACAAAATAAAATTGACATTAAAACACTTTCATTTTTATGGAAAAAAATCTCGTAAAAATAATTTCTTGCATGTATGTTTTTATTAAAAATCTTCATGCAAAACTTGTTGAATTAAACTCATAACTCAATTTTTTCCCAAGCTTGACTTTCACTTTCCATTTCGTTAGCCATAAATGTTTTAGTGGTATAGTGAGTGATGATAAGTAGCTAATTTTTTACTATAATACGTCATCTTATTTCATTGAAAAAAGTACTAGGTATCTTATTGTTCATAATCAAATCTTTGGATAGACAAACAAATGCATACTCCAACGAAAAGTACTTTTGTTTGTTTAGGTGTGCTTGGGTTTCATCTTCTTGAAATTATATAACACAACAAATGTATGTATATAGGTACATGGTATGAGTGTTTGTATAGCAGTTTTACATTCAGCTTGACAAATAGTAGAATGAATGACGCTACATTAATTACCAAACATTTAGGATATCAGTTACGTTTGATGTTTCTCTACTGGACAAAAAAAAATCCATTTTATCTTGCTTTTTTAAAGAATAGATTGATATAAAGAAGCAACTGAGCAAACAAATATGCCTACCAGCCAGTTGGAGCATTACCTAATTTTACGAATAGAAAACATTGATTTTTAACAATAAATTTCATTACCAGTATTCACGAACAACACTGGTCAAATAGTACTTGTTGAAGTACCTTAAAGATCATATAAAATGGGAAGTCATCTCATCATTTTTCACCAGTCATCATTTCAACCACTTTTGGGAAGATCTGAGTTGTTACAAATTAAGAAAATTATTCTACATTTTCAACGATTTGATTTTTAGAGTGCAGGAAAAACATATTTTGAAAAATGGCAAAAAACTGGATCGCATTTGGAATTCTTTTAGGATTTCTTCTCCAAGAATCCTTAGGAACGACAAGAAAGGACACACTGCAACTTGTTCAAGTGGTAAGAACTAATTTCTAGTGAAGTTCCTTAATTACATGTGCAACAGTAAGAAAAAGATTGTATCAGTTCACCCCAATATTGTTATTTTTCATTTCTACAGATATTTCGGCACGGTGATCGTGCACCTACCAAATTTTACCCGAACGACCCATACTTCAATGACTTTGATAAGCTCTGGCCTGAAGGATTTGCCCAGTTGACAAACGTAATCTATTTTCCACTTCTTTTAAACTATATAACCATTATTAGCATGAGTAAATTCATTCATAGAATGGGAAATTTATTCACATTTTTCTCTTTTGTAGAAAGGGAAATTGCAACAATATGAGCTTGGGAAATTTCTCCGACACCGTTACGATGGTCATCTTTCCAAGGTGTACTCACCAAGCGAGTTATATGTCACCTCTTCCGACATGGATCGCACAATTATGAGTCTGGAATCCAATCTGGCTGGTTTATTTCCTCCTGTGGTAAACCCATGGAATCCTGACCTAGCTTGGCAACCTATTCCACTGAGGACCATTCCAAGGAAAGAAGATAAGGTAAAGTGAAATTATAAAAAAATAAGAGAGATGGGAATAGTTAGAGCGGTCACGGCGTCATTTTTTTTCAAAAAACGAAAATTTCCCCCATGTTAATCAAATGGTAGTTACTTTATCTCAATAGTAACAAGCGACGGTGACCACTCTATATTCATTCATTATCTCTATTAAAAAAATATTAAATGATAAACTTGCTTCATTATTAATTTGTGCTTACTTTGATCTCCTCTAGTTTCTCCACAACGGTGTGACCTGCCCAAAAATCCATGACTTGCGAACCAACTTTTACTACTGGTCGGACGTTGTTCGGAAAGCAAACCAGGAGCATAAGGACTTTATTCAGTACTGCGCGGAGAACTCTGGCTTGGAGATCACCACTGTCAAAGGATTATATCCACTTTTGGACATTTTATATGCACAGGTGAGTGTTCCTCTATTTAGTCTCATGTGTATCGTAATGCCCCAAAAAAATTAACATTATGAATTTATGATCCTCTTCTCTCTTCAGGCATCTCATAACTACACCCTTCCCACATGGGCTCAAGGGGACACTCTCCAGAAACTTTTGGACATTCAAGGCGTTATCAACACGTGGCCTACTTACACTTCCGAGATGAAACGACTTTCGGGTGGCCCCCTACTCAGCCTCCTTCTCCGAAACATGCAAGCTATTTCTGGTCATGTGAAAAAATCTTCTTTGGTGTATTCTTCAGATGAGCTTGTGCATTCAGTGCATAAAGGGACCAATCGCAAAATGCTCATGTATTCTGCACACGACTCCACTTTGGCAAGGATCATGAATACTATGGGAATTTTTGATCCTCATTGTCCACCTTACGCTTCTGCTTTGATGATAGAGTTGCATCAGGATCAGGGCTCCATGGAATATTTCATTGAGGTAAGGAGTTAGGACTGCATTGCCAACTGGTTAATAATGAAATGTGTCAATTTACCCCAAATTTTTTAAATAAAATTTATTTCCGTCTTTCAGTTCCACTATCGTAACGACACCACCAGAGAACCCTTCGTGCTCACTCATCCTCAGTGTGGACAATCCTGCAAATTACAATCTTATCTTGATATCATCAGTCCCTTTATTCCTGTCGATTGGAAAAAAGAGTGTCAACTGACCCTTGACGATGACGTCGACGACCATATCGACTATGACAAGACGCATAATAAAAACGTGTTGAAGAACGCTCTTCCAAAAATGACTGATGATTGGTTTACGCCAGAATCCTCTTGTTTTCTGAACCCTTCGCGTAAGTTATATTATACAACAGGCTGATTTAACAATTTGCTATTATTTAAACTGGTTCTAATTGTAAGTCTTAATGTTGAACTTTTACAGAACTCATCATGATGGGATTTGGTCTCGTTATCTCGTCAGCTTTATCTGCGGTGATAATTGTCAAGGTTTTGCAATACCGAAGTGGTAAGAATAGTTATGAGAGCGACTACATGAAATCGAGCAGCCGTCCGTTTTTTATGGAAATCTTTTCTGGCAAGCCTAAACCATTTTATCGGTCGACTTACGAACCATTGTTGTAGTCTGTAGTATTTAGCCTGCAATGTTTTGTTTTTATAAGTTAATTACTTCTTAAGTTAATGTGTATTTTTACTATTTATTGTTTATGCTATGTAATAATTTTAGTACTTTAAATACCTCATTTTTACGAAACCAAATAAAACATTTTGAAAATCAAATTTTAACACTATTACAAATCAGAACATCATTATGACAAAATCAGGACGTTCACGCCAAACTTTGTTCCAACATTCTACTAACTTTTCATATCTACAAAAAATTATGCAGCGAATTATTTTCACCCTCGCCAAATTATATGAATTAATTTCCAAATTATACGAAATAATTTTATTTTTAAAATAAGCATTCTTTCTTATGCATTCTCTGCAATGCTAAACAGAAGAAAAATATGCAAGCGTTGTTACTTTTGAGTAGGTAATGAAAAGAGAAATGGGCGAGATTTTTTTTTTGGCAGATATGACTTGACAGGACAGGAAAACAATTCCAAAAGAAAGTTGATTTGCTAAAATTATTTATTTGTAAAAAGGGCGTTTTATTTTTCACACAAAAGCATACTCATAAATACGATCCGCTACTTCTTATAAAGTATCTTTTAAGCATAAACAAGTGCATGGTTCAAATAACCATAAAATCAAAAACCAAAGAAGAAAGATGATCATGTGAAATTAACATCACCAAAGAAAATCAAGAAAACTAATAAACAAGACAGATTTTTGTACAAATAGAATCCATCAATAAATTGAATTAAAACCCAACGACATCAAACGTTAAGAGAGCGATTAAGTCATGACAAAAATAAAGAATTGTTGAGTTCAGTCTTTGGATTCAGTTGGACCACCCTTACCACCTGCGCCTTCAGAAGCACCGACCTCAGGTTTCTTCTTTTCTTCCATCTTGGCTTTCACCTGTGGAAATCAAACCAAACCAATAAATTATATTAAAACTTTCGAAAAAATGACATGATGGGAAAAAACTAATTTTCTTTACAAAGCATAAATATGTACTTACCAAAGCAAGGAAGCTGGGTGCGATATCATCGCGAAGCTGATTCGCCGTTTTTAAGTGGTCGAAGCACTCTTCAAACTTGCCCAGTTCAAAGAGCGCCTTGGCCCACAAAAAATGGGACTTCCCCTTCAGTTGATCCGTTCCAGGGACCTTGACTCCCAGTTTGGCATGTTTGATAGCATGCTTGAACTGACCCATCTTGAAATACGTCAGAGATGCATTGTTGCAAACTTCCTGGTGAATTTTGAAGTCCTCCTCATCACTCTTTTTGGGATCGAAATTCAAAGCCTCGCAAATTTCCTCAGCAATGATGTAACTATAAAAGACAAGTGAAAAAATATTAATTAACCAGTAATCCTGTTAAGAATTCAACTCTCACACCACTATAAACCTCTTTTTTAATTGTTAATCTTCTTGTTATTTAGTAAAAGTGTTAAGAATAATTAGCACTTACTACTTAATAGCCTGTGTATACCACGCCTTCCTAAACTCATCGTTTCCTTGCTCCTTCATCTGCTTCACGGCGTGGTACAACTTGAAGGAATCCACTTTCTTCCTTTCCTCAAGTTCCATGTCAAAAATAATCTTGTTGATTTCCTTCCCGTCAATGTGAACCACCCGAATGTTCTTCCAGTCAATATTTTCCATTTCGTCACCCTGTCTTTCCCTTCCCCGTTAACTGTAAAGTTAAACTAAATTAAACACACTATTAAATCATTTAAATGAGATTTTCACTTGTACTGATATAACAAATGTACTGATAGCATCATTATCACTTTAAACTGAAACTTCACAAGAAAGAAATATTTACTTTAATTTTCTTAAACTTTATTAAAGTTAAACTTACACAAGTTAAATTATAAGAACCACAGTAAAACTTGTCTTCTTCTAAATTAACTGTTGCCGATTAATTTTATAGTTAGTTAATTTTTCGCTGACGATGAGATCAACTGCATCAGAGAAGTCACAGACAACTGACAGACTAACGACTATCCAAAGACCGCAGTCACCCGACGACTGACTTGTTCGGTCGTAAACTTGTCGGTTACTATTTTTTGATAAAAAAAAACTTCTGGAAAAGAACAAGTCAAAGTGAAAGGTAAAAAACTGATGAAAAATAGTTCCCGCATCTGATTTTTTCGTGGAGTTTGCTTGTTTTTTCCCATCCCATGATTTTTTCTGACAAAACCATCAACCATTTACGTTGTGTTGTAGTCCTGTCCTGGTCCTGCCATGCCTATAATATGCATGCATTTTGCATACACTTCCACGGATTACGAAAGTCAGACAAAGACAACCGCTTTTCCAAAATGCGGCCGGACAACGATTTCTTTCTTGAGAGCAGTGTGTCTTTTTCAATCGCCAATTTTACAGAATCGTAAAACGCGTAAAAACACATAAAATGACTCAGCAAACTATAATTTTCATGGAAAAAATAGGCAAAATGCCAAATTTTTCATCTAAAGTTGCATGTCCACCAAATTGTCAGCCAATCAGAATGATTCTGGCATCGCGCATGGTGGTCTGTGTCGACTTTCTTTTAAAAAACTGATCCGCAATTTTGTAGCTTTGCTACATAGTCAAATAAGCTATTTTTTGACGGGTATTTTTTTTTTGAATCAACAAAGCTATCATGGTTTTATTTAATGGTGCGCTTTAGAATTTCATTAAACAGTTAATTAATCATGCTTTGTTAATTGATACATATTAGTTGTCAACTACTTACTTAATTAATTAGTTGTATAAAAGTAGCAAGTAGCCATAAAAACAAAATAAAAAAGATTTAATTTGAATGTTCACCCCGTCCGTCGTCACCCATTGATCTTGCGGTTGACCTGTGATTAAACAACACTTCAATTAAACGTATGCCCATGATTAAGAAGTAATTCTAATTAAACATTTAAGAAATCAAGATAACAAGCACCTCTTCAAGAACAACGCCAACGTATTGGTGATTGGGGTCAAGTCCTTTAGCTTTCATTAACTGGTAACGGCACTCCTCAAACTTGCCCAGCGCAAACAGTGCCTTCGCCCACCAAAAATGGGATTTCGCCTTGAGGTCATTCTTTCCAGGGATCTCAGCCCCCAACTGGGAATATCGGATGGCATTATAATATTTGCGTATCTTAAAGGACGTCAGTGCTGCTTGGTTGCACACTTCCTGGTGTATTTGGTAAATGGTCTGTTTCCTTTCATCGGAATCCGGGTTGATGGCTTCACAAATCTCCTCTGCGGTTTCGTAGCTGCAGGAAATAAGAAGTAGAAAATATTTAAACCTGGAATTCGATCATTTTAAATTGCAATTTAATTCCTTACCATTTTAATGCTCCGTCATAAAATCCAGCGTGAAACTTGTGAATTCCTTCAGTCTTCAATTGCCTCACTGTGTAGTACAACTTGTGGAAGTCTTCCTGGCGTCGCTGCTCCTGGGTCATGTCAATAATAATTTTGGGAGTTTTCTTCCTATCAACTTTGGTCATCGTAAAACGGTTCCAATTGATTGCCTTGGGTTTATCAAAATCAAAGTGAATCGCTTTGTTTAACTTCAATTAAATTATATTATAATAACAGGAAACTTAATTATGTTAACTTACCGGCTGTGGTTCAGGCTGGTTGGGTCGGTGTTCCAGTGCAACCGGTTCTTCTGGCCTTTGCGGTTCCATCTCAGTGAATGAAGCACGACTTCAATTTCCGATACTCTTACAAATTTCAGTATTTAACTGTTTTGTAAATTATTAACAAAACCTTCAATTAAATCCAAAGACAAACTTAATAATCACAAAAAATCAACGGTCACCCAAAACAAAACCAATCGAATGAAAGTCAACGTTAAATTGAATTTATGCACTAAAACAATTCAAAGTTGAACAATTTTGTATTTATTTTTGTGGCATAAAAATGTAAAAAAAAATTGGGGTATTGTGTTCCTTGCTAACCGCAAGATAAGAGTTAGCTTCCGCATTTAAGTAATTAAACTCATTTATGACGTTATGATTACAACTACAATCATGTGGACGCCAGCACAACACTCAATTGAATTATAATTACTCATTATGATATACTCTTTGCAAAGGCGATGTTCTCAAAAGAAGTCAATTCATAAATGGTAGTTGGCTTGGCACGATACTGCTATCCATGCTGTCACTGTTTAGATGAACTTTTTAAACAGGTTTGTAAGATAAAAATTTAAAATGTGTTTTAAAGTGACCTGCTTCCTCCAACCCCTCTTGTTAGTGTTGCTATACATTGGCGTCACCTTTGGACTGCCAGCAGAGCTTGCAGAATTGGACGATCATGATCACGACCCCGTTTCTGGAGAAGGCTACTACGTTGACCCGGAAAGGGCTAGCTACATGCTTAGAGTTAGAAATTATGGTGCTCAAGCTCAGATTGTCGGCGGTAGAAAAGCTCTTGAAGGAGAAGCCCCATATCAACTAAGTTTAATGAGAAAAAGACAACACGTTTGTGGCGCGACTCTAATTTTATCCCCATTTTCCCAAAAGACACAAATCGCCATCACTGCCGCTCACTGCGTTTGTAAGAAAAGGAG
>JAQFZH010005884.1:0-10027 GCA_034695485.1 Entomobrya nivalis
ACCCCTGAGCCGAGATAAGCCATTTCCACTGTGGAAGCCACAGACCGTCCCCCGCCTAGTTCATCATGAGCCCTGAAAAGATTCACAATGTCTGGGACGAAGCCATTCTTCAGATACAGCGCATTCTTGTCCAACCCTTGGGGACCAAGTATATTAAGGTAAAGGGACGCAAGAAAGAAACTGCCGTCATGCTTATTTGCTCCAATGATCACTGGAATATCTGGAATCTCTCCGGTTGTCATGATAATTTCTGGTGTCTCTGCGATAAATGCTCCGGGTAAATTCGGTTCGACTACTGGGGTCATTGTGGCGTAAGGATATGTTGAATTTTGGAAGGCTTCCCAACCATAAGCTTCTTGAGCTTCTATAATCTTTTCCCAGGGCGTATGACGAAGACACTCAACAATTTTCTCATTGTCATGATCTTCCTCATCTAAACAGTCCAATTTTCTGGCCATAATTTTGAGGGATTCTTTAGGATTCAGGTCCAAGGTCCAAGATGATAAGGCAGTACCGCTCTGTGCGATAACCCCAGCGAGAAGTCCTTTATTTAAGGGGCTTAGAAACTGAAAAAATACTGAGGCCCCGCCTGCGCTCTCACCGTATATAGTGATTTGGTCGGGGTTCCCTCCGAATGCATGAATGTTTTCATGTACCCAGCGAATTGATAAGCTTTGGTCCTTCAGGCCAAAATTTCCGGGAGATTTCTCGTCCCCAGTGCTGAGGAAGCCAAGTAAACCAAGGCGGTAATGAACAGTCACGATAATCGCGTCAATGTCAGCATTGGGACGAGACATCATTCTGATGGGATCGTAGAGCCAAGAGGTACCACTAGTGAAGCTTCCACCGTGAAACCAAATGAGAACTGGGAGTCCAGTGCTGGGACTATTTAAAGGTTGATATACATTTAAATATAGACAATCCTCTGAAATCAGTTGTTTTCCTTCTGGTTCTACTGTTTGAGGGCACCACATGGGAAGGGTTGTAGCGTTTAGTATGGCGTCAGGTCCCCATGCTATGGCAGGTTCGGGAGCCTTAAAACGAAGATCACCCACTGGGGGGCTCGCAAAGGGAATCGAAAAATACCTGCACGTATTTTTGGTTGGATTTAATGTTGGAAAAAGGACGCCTCTTATGGTACCATTTCTTATGGTTACTGTACAGTAAGGTTCCTGAGCATTAGTAATTGGAACCGGTGATGCCGTTGCTATAGCAACCACGTAAATTAAAAATGATGTGGAATTATTTAGCTGGAACATTTTAAAGCGTAAAAAATGGAAATACAAGAGAAACTGTGCTATGGCTATACACTCCTCTGCAGATTACCAGCTACTTGAACAGAGCTTACAACAAAATTGCCTTGTTTTGATCATTTTCTGATCAACAACATTTTATGATTACACTATCGTTTCTGTGAAACACGGTGACATCAACGGCTTATTTCGTAGATATGTGAAGATAAAAACACATGATTCATATGAGCTTTGCTTTTATTAATTTTCACATTTATCAGTTTGAATTAAAATTTAATTAGGTAAACTGTACTTCAAGTGTCCATCGATCAGTTTCATTCGAAACCATTTGGCCGCCATGAATTACGAAAGCCAAATTGCATTGTAGACTTGCCAGTTATTTTCATATACGGCTCGTCATTGACGTTATATGGTGTCCACATATCAAATCTCTTGTCTTCAGCACCATTTGGAGTTGGATTGCCATACTTACCAAAGTTTAACCACAAGTCACAAAACTGCTCCGAGAATGCTGCGTCCGGGGCACTGCCCTTTATTGATGGTGTAGTAAAAAGATACTTCAATTCTACCACAGCAAAAAAAAACAATTAAAATAACACGCATAATTAGATAATTAAATTGCACTCACTTAATTAAGTGATTTTTACCATCTGCATGTCCAATTCCACATTTAACTGGAATCTGGTCACCAAAAGAGCACTTGAGTTCGCTTGAATTATACTCATAAGAATACAAATAGACGGTTCTATTCCTTCTGCTCAAAATTTCAGCTGAATTTTCCGCATCTGACTTGAATGCAAAAACCGAAACAATATCCACTAATCCTGGCATACTCTCAGTCCAGCTTGACCTGTTAACCCCGTTCAAGTAAGCTAGTTCCACAGAAGAGGCTATTCCCCTGGAACTTGGGTGTTCTTGCTTTACCCCAAAAAATTTCAAGATTTCGGGTACCATGCTTTCCTTCATGTACTCTGGATTTTTATCCAACTGCTGTGGTCCATACTTGACAGCATATAGCAATGCTAAAAGAAAACTTCCATCATGCTTATTAGCGCCAATGATCACTGGAATGTCTGGGATGTCCCCTTTCCTCATAATTGTCTCAGGCTCATCCGAAATAAATGCTCCTGGAAGCCGGGGCTCTACAACAGGCGTCAGTGTGGCGTACGCATATGACATCTGCGACCAGCTATATCCTGTGTACAAATTCTGTAGATTTATTATGTTTTCCCAAGACACATTTCTCAAACATTCAACCATTATAAAACTTCCAAAAATCGATGGACATCCAAGAAATCCAGCCATAAATTTTGCAGATTCCTTTGGATTCTTGTCTAAAGCCCAAGTAGCCAAAGCTGTTCCACTTTGTGCGATAACCCCAGAAATCAACCCTTTATTCAGAGGACTTATCAACTGGTACATCACAGAGGCCCCGCCGGCACTCTCGCCAAATATTGTTATCTTTTGCGGATTTCCACCAAAGGCCTTGATATTTTCATGTACCCATTTTATGGAAAACGCTTGGTCCTTCAGGCCGAAATTGCCAGGAGCCGAAAAATCCCCTGTACTCAAGAATCCCAGCAAACCGAGTCGATATTGAACGACTACCATTATAACATCAGCTCTTTGTTGCATCCTTGTTGGATTGTAATTAAGGAAACTTCCACTTGTGAAGCCACCGCCATGGAACCAAATCATCACCGGAAGTCCCCCCTCGTCAGATGTATTGGCTGCCCGTGGTTGATATACGTTTAAGTATAAACAGTCTTCAGAAATTTTCATTCCCTTTGGAGGAGTCTCTTGCTGAGGACACCAGTTTGGAAGGGACGTGGCATTTAGGACGTCCCATGATTTTGCAGGTTGCGGAGGTCTGAATCGATTGGATCCTGTTGGGGGGCTCGCGTAGGGTATAGCTGTGTAAACACACGCGTTTTTATCCTCTGGGTTTGCTGTGCCCACTACAGTACCACTTTGTATAATTACTTTACATTCCTGCCCGAATACAAAGTAAGTTGGTAAAAATACCAACATGGAAAGTGTTAATGCAAGCATTTTTAATACTTTTCAGATGAAATTCAAAAACTGAATTGTGGCTGGAGTCTGAAATGTGACCCTTTTAAATAGCTGCCAAAAAATCTGGATAAAATACCCAAATAGATCATTTGAGTCAGTGAACTTGTCACTTTTGGAGTAACATCTGTAATTAAAATCATTTGCGTAGTTGAAAACATCAGTAATTCTAATTAATGTAAAAAACCACCTGTTCAGAATTTAATTATCTGTCATTTTTATTATATCAATCAATCAATAATATATTATGTTTGCTTCTAAGGATGTATTACTAATTTGGTAATTTACCAATAATTTATGATCATGTTTTCGGGTATGTTCAAATTGAAAAAGGTATGAATAAAAAATGCGTTTGCTAAATTTATTTCTAAAAATTCTCTGATCATAGTCACAACCACCATACTCAAAAATCTGTTTTGTAAATCATTCTGATTTTCATCATTCAATCCCACTGGAACCCATTAGGACGCCAAGAGTTACGGTACCCAGATTGGGATGTAGGTGTTCCATTAATTTTATAATACGTCTCCTCATTTAGGTCATATGGTACCCACATTTCAAATCTTTTGTCTGCCTGGTCCATCGGAGTAGGATTCCCTGTTTTCCCAAAATTCAACCACAAGTCTATAAAAATTTCAGCAAAAGACTCGTCTTTGGGGCTGAGTTTTCCTGTGGACGGTGGCAGGGTGAATAGATACAGAAGTTCTGCAAACAAGTAGTTTAGTAATTTGTTGCTAAAATAAAATGTTCAATTTGCCTGTTTATCCACTCAAGTTTTGAAATAGCCTTCGTCTTACCATCACCGTGCGTTATACCGGGTTCTACACGAATACTCTTTGCATTCTCTCCAAAATATAATGGCCATAATGTATTGTTGGAGTGGTGCTCAAATGAATACAGATAAACGGTTCTATTTCTCCTGCTTAAAATCTCGGCAGAGTTTTGTGCTGGAGATTTATATGCCAAAACGGTCATAAACTGAAAGGTAAATTTTTCTTAATTGAAGTATTTAATTGTTTTTTAAATTAAGGTTGTTTGCCACTTACATCCACCAATCCCGGCATACTTTCTTCCCAACTTGACCTGTTCACCCCATCCAAATACGCCAGTTCCAGTGATGAAGCCAATCCCCTAGCACTCGAGTGGTCTTCCTTTACCCCAAAAACCTTTAGCAAGTCGGGCACTAGCTTGTCTCTCACGTACTCTGGATCCTGATCCAATTTCCTGGGTCCAAATATCCCCGCATATAGTCCCCCAAAAATAAAGCTGCCGTCATGCTTATTTGCACCAATGATCACCGGAATATCCGGGATGTCCCCTTTCCTCATAATTTCTTCAGGCTCATCCGAAATAAAAGCTCCAGGTAACTTGGGCTCCACCACTGGCGTCATTGTGGCATAAGGATAATTGAATTTGGAAAAGGCTAACAGTGAATACAAGCCTTGCACTTCGATAATCCTTTTCCAACTCACTTTCCTCAGACAAGAGACCATTGCACTGCTCCCAAAAATTGTTGGACAAAGCAAAAGTCTTGACATGAGTGTTGCAGAGTCCTTTGGATTCTTATCCAATGCCCAGGATGACAAAGCCGTTCCACTTTGTGAAATAGCTCCGGCCAATAACCCTTTATTCAGAGGACTTATAAAATTATAAAGTACACTGGCCCCGCCGGCACTTTCTCCAAAAATTGTTATCTTTTCTGGATTTCCCCCAAAGGCCTTGGTATTTTCATGTACCCATTTTATTGAAAATGCTTGGTCCTTCAGGCCGAAATTGCCAGGAGCCGAAATATCCCCTGTGCTGAGGAATCCGAGCAAGCCCAGTCGGTACTGAACTATGACCATGATCACATCTTCGTTTCGACTTTGCATTTTCACTGGATTGTACATAGAAGAGCTTCCACTTGTAAAGCTACCCCCATGGAACCAAATAAAAGTTGGAAGTCCATCACCTCCAGATTTGTTTGCTGCCTGAACCGGTTGATACACATTCAAGTAGAGACAGTCTTCAGAAATCTGAACTCCTTCAGGAGGTGAGCCTTTTTGCGGGCACCAATTTGGTTGTGTTGTAGCGTTGAGCACTTGAGGTGCCCATGGCTTGGCAGGCTCCGGGGGTTTAAAACGAAGGCTTTCAACTGGGGGGCTAGCGTAGGGAATGGACGTATAAGCACAAACCTTTTTGTTGGGATTCAGGGTGTTGCTAAGTAACCCAGTTACCGGACCATCTTTCAGAGTCACTTGACACGGGTCCTCTTCTCCAGACACGAGGGAAGCCAAAGTAAAGCTTACGATAAACAACAAAAACATCTCTAATATTTTCAACCTCTCTGCTCGAAATGAAATATAGTTATGGGGGTGTTGAAGACTTCATCTTTTAATTGGGTTTAAATACTGGACTCATTCTCAAACTCTCTGGAAGCTGGACGCGCGTTAAAACAATCGTGTTGAATTACTTCAAACATGAAGCGTAACCGCAATGGTATCAAAATAACTCATGCATATCCGTTCTCTACGTCATGTACCTACTAACTCAATACACAAAGACGTACACAGAAAAATAGCATTACTTTACTTTTAAAGCCATTTCGTATATCCGTATCTTTTATTTTGGAAAACAGTTGTAGCATGACCCGCAAAAACATGAGTTGCGGTTTTCTTTATTACATTTTTAGAGGGTATTTTTACATAAATTACTTCATAAACATCATCATTCCAAATTCCAGCTTGTTGTACACACTTTTGACAGTTTCACGGCCTATTGGAACCCATAACCGTAACCAGGCTTCTACTTCCTACACATTTCATATTATCACCCAGAGCCTCGAGGAGTTCAAGGATTTTCAAACACTTTCACCCTTCTCACCACCAAACTCATCTCGTTAAAAAATATTCCATCAGCTTCCGTCTGTTTTGAATGACGCATTAAAACTTTGTTTTGTCATCTTCAAAGAAAAAAATAAGATATCACCATTATCCTCATAACTTTAATTAAATTACATGAAAAAAGTTTGACGTTCTTTTTTCATGATTGCCTATAAATATTATTAACTTTTTCTAATGACGAGAAGGGCAAGGATTCGTTCCAATCAGTCATCCATCCATCCATGCATGCATGTTATATGTAGGCAGCTAAAAAAATAGCTAATCTTTCTTCTTGCTCTCTTCTGAATCAAGTTTGACAAGTGATTTCGAAACATCCAATCCACCACCAAGAAATACACAAAAGCTTCTCAAAGTTTGCGTGCGTATTGTCGTGTTTTCTTGTTCATAATATTATTACCTGTGTGCTGAACAAGTAAGCAGATAAGCAAACACTTTAATTAACTACAACACAAGCAACTTATTTATTGGGCAATCTTCATCGATTCTTCATCCAAAAATCTACACACGTTACCATAATAAATAGCAAAGCCCACAATAGGCCATCAGTAGCAAGTCAAGTCAAATAAGCCACATGCCAAGAGGATGATGCCCTTTTATGCACATCAAATATCAAAGAGTCTCCTCAAGTGACATATAAACAAGATGGATTATCAATAATTATGATTACGAACAAGGTGCTTACTGTCGAGAGAAAAGGGTTAAATATAACTTTAACGAATTTTCTGTTCAATTGTTTTACAAAATGTGTAAAAAAAATTAGCATTCATCATTATTAATATTACCATCGTTTTTTTGAGATGTCGCAATTCCCCCAAAAGACAAATTACTTGATATTTTTCCTGAAGAATAAAAACGAAACTTTTTTCTTCAGAAAATTAATCATCTACATAGCTGTTTACCTGTATTTCTTTTGCTTGTGTCAGTAATGTCGTCAGTGGCAACGGCAACCAGAAGATGTTTTAGGGTGACTTCAGGTGAACCTCCTGTAATTTAAATGATTTGTCGATGCCAATTTATACACCTCATTACCTTACCGTATATTATATTATGTTTTTAAAAACATGTGTATCCAAAACACATGACTTGACTCACATGAAAAATAAACAAGCGATAAATTCAATCCGTTCTGCTGCTTCGCTGAATTGAAAGCAGAAATGTTTTTTTTTTCTTTTCAAAAAAATGACTCAGCAAAATAATAGGACGCAAAGAACAGGCTTGTTTCCCATTTGAAAATATTGTTTGAAAGTAGAAGCCAGAAAGCAAGGGTGGATCCATGCAAGATCAGTTAATGAGGTCAATCATTGTCATTATGTCATGTGTAGTAAGATGGGCCAAGATACGATACAAGTCAAGAAGCAAAGTCGTCGTAGCACAAATAAATAATGATAATATCCTGTTATTTTACATACAGCAGCCAATACGCCACCACATTAACAAAAAAAACAGCATCTCTCCTCCATCCACCTTACTTACTACCTTACCTCTCCTGTTATATAATAAGAAACAGAGCAAGTCAACCTATTTTACTATTCGCAAAAATATTTTGTTGATCTTCAACCAGTTTTACAACTTTTGGTTTCATTTTCATTTACAACAAAAAAAAATTATGCGTAAGTACCGGTTATGCACTTTTTTTGTTAATGTGGCTCGTGTCTTGACTTGTGTTTTGTTGTGGGAAAAATTAATCATGTGCATTGGGGGATGATAAGTGATTTGATTGCCGCATCATCGTAATTTTTTTCTGGTGTATTCAGTTACGCAATATTTTTTTTTTTGAAAAAAGGGTTAAGGTGCAGTCTCATATTTACACGCGTCTCTAAATAGCATCTCTTTGACTCTAATTAAAACCACATTTGCTCTAATAATTACACTAAACTAGGCTTAAAAACTAGCCCCATAATAAAACTATGCATAAGATTTGTTTTGGTATTGCCCTATTTATTTTTCATCTTCCTCCCAAATATTAAAAAAATGTTATATTTATTTTAATGAGGATTAAATTGTTATGACTTTGGCTTGAGTGGCATGACCGTTTTCACTTTTATAGGCCAGAGGATAGCAAATGTAAATGTAGAATTCATCTTTGGGATTATTTTGGATGTGAGAGGATGACGGAGGGATGGAGATTGAGAAAAATGTTAAGTTTTTTTAGGCGACGAGGTATGTACGCCGCCGTATTTGGAGCGGAATAACAAAGACTCAAAAAACATAATCATAATAAAAAATTTGATACGGAAATATTATCATTAGAGGTTTATCTAAATCTTTTTTATGAGTATAACAGCAAGTGCATAAAATTGAAATTATATAATAGTTAGATAAGATGTAGTGCATAAAATGATCATAAAACTGTGTAATATTTTATATAATAGCTTATGTTATTTTCAACGTGAATGTATGCACTTTCGTTTTCATTTTTGCGCTTTGAATAGTGAGTATCACAGGTATACTCCCATCCTTTCAGGTGTTAACGTTAATTTCGTACACGAAAATATCTTGTAAAATTTGCAAACATAATATGTGCACCGTTATATGAGTATACCTATATTTGTATACACCTCTATATGTACATATAACTGATGCCGGTATAGTAGAAAATGCAAATAGAGAAGCATGAAATAATTTCGACAAGCGAAACGCCAAAACTAACGCGAATTTTATATTCCTTTTTTGAGTCGAGATAATAACCTACTTTTTCCTTTTAAACTTAAAATGACCAGACGTGGACCACACAATAGCCAAAATACATAACACAAATAAATGGTGCATCTATAATTACTATATGTACACAGTATGTATATATGTATGTATGTTTCCTTATGCACTTCATAATGAAACTGTTTCACGCACATTTAGTTTTAAAAGGGAAAACGTAACTATAAGTATACTAACTAGAACTAATACACTAAACAAGCTAGTAAATAGGTAGGATATGCATATGCATCTAATACAATAGCCAGCGTCGTTTGCTTGATGACATGGTCAACTTTTTTTTACGTGTAGTGTAGGGATGTCGAGGATGAAGTAGCCGAAAATCTCAAGTTAGCGAGTAGGCCAGGAAGGAAGTACTTACTACTATTATTCAATACAATTTTAATACAATGACTCAGTTTTTGAAGAAAAAAGGGTTAAAACGAATAAATTAGGCTAGCTTAAAAAATTAAAGCCCTGTTGATTTATTAGCTGAGGATGATAGAGTAATTTAAATTTGTACGAGTAATTGTTTTGGTGAGTACAAAGGAATTAATGAAAAATTTGTGTGGATTTGGCTGTTAGTGTTAGTGGTAGTTATGTTGTTGTTTGTCTGTCAGAAAGTAGGCCAGTGTATACGTTTTTTATGTGGCCTATGTGGTTAGGGAACTTTTTGTTGCTGATGATGCCGCCGCCTAAATGCAAAAATCTAGGCAAATGTCAACACATTAGTTTCCCATTAAAAATAAGTAAACTACCAATTTCCCTGATGAACTTTACATTTGGATGGGATTATATGGGTTTCCCAAAAATACTTACTATTGTTTTGCTGGAATGGTGACGACGCTCGTGTTTATGGTTCATCATTTTCGGCTCGCTATAACTTGTGGCTGATGATTTTTGATTATATAGCCCACAACATACCACTGACTCCGGACTCCGTGCACAACACATTGCATGTCAGTTTTCTTTTTTCTTCTTTTCATGACGAGAAAATAAGTAAATAAATACATATAGATCATGTTACACCTTTCTTGTTTTCTGATTTTTTCCCCTTTTTTGATCATCATCGAAAAAATTATCCATAATGGTGATGATAACTGAAAAATTATGATGATCCAAATGAAAAAA